>WXYE02285255.1:0-13985 GCA_011319275.2 Echinosphaeria canescens | reverse complement strand
TCGGCCATCAGCTGCGACTGGCGCGGCGTGCTGGCGGCGGCCCCCGACGACTCGCCGGACCGCTTGCGCCGGTGGCTGGGCGACGTCGTCGTCGTCGGCGTGAAGGCCGTGTCGGCGCCGGCCCGTCGCGGGATGGGCCGCCGCCTGTGCACGACGGACGTGGCTGACTTGGGCTCGGGCTCGGCGCTCGACGCCGACACCGGCGACAAGAAGGAGAGGGGCGCCGTCTTGGGCGCCTGTGCCGCCGCCTCTACCGCCGCCGTCGCGTCGTCCATGATGCTCTGGACCATAGCCGGGTCGTTGTACTCGATGTTGTTGACGAACAGCACCGTCTGCTGCTGCTTCTGCCCGGACGGGTCCGGGGCCACCCTCAGCGCCCGGGCTTTGGGTGTGTTGGGAAGACCCGCCGACGGCCGCCGCTGCAACGGTGTCTTGGCTGGATTCGGGATCGGCGGAGGACCCGTCACGCCTGCCTGAGCCGCCGCGGTGAAAACGCCCCGGGCGGGAACGGGAACCGACCCTGCCTGGTTCTTCGCCGCCGGACCTAGGAGATTCTGGGTAGCAGCGATGCGAGGGACGGGAGGTCTGTCCTCGTCCGGGATGCGCGGGGAGCGCCGGCGGACCTCCTCGCCCCCGGGCGAGAGCTGGGAGGAGGTCGTCGATGCGCTTCGGCCAAGGTCGCCGGGCTGCAAGCCAGCCGACTCAATCGGGGTAACCTGTTTCCGCTTGAGACTGACGGCTCGCTGCAGGCCCTCCTCAGGATTCACGTCAGGAGGCGTCGGGGCCGGCCGCGTCATCATGAGCATCGACTCCCGTTGCATCCTGGCCCGCCGTTCCTTCTCTATCTGGGCGGCGGCGTCAAGTTCGATGGTGGCGATGCGCGCGAGCGGGCTCGGCCCGCCGTCCTGCAGGATCGGGTTGCCGATCGTTCTCGACCCGACCGTCACGTTTGCCGGCGGCTCCCCGCGGGCGAAGAAGCCTCGCCGTGGCTGTTCGGCAGGATCGCTGATCTTCCTCGCGCGGCCGGAGGACATGGTACGGTTCGGTTGCCTGCCTTCTGTGGCTTGGGGCGGCAGTGGTGGAAGAGGCCACATGTTGCCATCCGCAGAAGCCCCGACAACCCCAAGACCTCCGGAAAAGTCAGTCGGCTCCGTGGCTTTCGGAGCAGTCGAGGAGGAGCCGTCTCTCGACGGGGGCGGCTGCCGCGGGTTGACGAAGGCGGTTGAAGACCGCATAGCAGCGTCTTTGAGGTCTTCATAGCGGGACGGGGGGTATCCGGAGTCGCCGGTGCTGATGTCACGGCTTATGTTCACAGGCCTTGGAGACAGTGCGTCGGCGGATGGGGGTGGTGTTTCTCCTCGGGTGGCCAGCACGCCAAAGCCGCCCGTTATAATCACTAGAAGTACGGTGGTCAGTGGACACACACAGCGAGACGTGGACACACAGCGAGCCGAGGACACGAGAGAAACCTACTTATTAAGATGACGAGGCCCCCTGCTGGCAGAGTGGTCCGAAGAATGATATTTATACTTCTCAGTCCAAGAAGCATTACGATGCTCGTCTGCTTGGGTCAGCATCTTCATCAGACATGAACAACAGCGACAACAACCACAATAAACACTCACAGCCGTCCAGATCGAGAAGCCAACCATGACCATAGTCACGGCCCTGCTGCGGGCCGCATCGGGGCGCTTCTGCTGCGCGGTGGCGATCAGACCGGACGAGTACGCGCGCGCGGCGAGCAGCAGCAGCACGGCGCCGTCGAGCCCGACAACAGCGACGGCCACGGGCAGGTTCGCCGACGCCGCGACACAGAACTGGGCCGTCTGGGCACGCGTCATGGCCACAAACACGAAGCCAACCACCAGCCGGGCCAGCACCAGTACCTGCGGGATCAGCTGGGCCGCCGACCACGCCGACGACGGAGACGACGACGACGATGCGGCGGCAGCGGCAGTCATGGCCCACAGAAGGTACTGCTCGACAGAGAAGCGCGCCAGCTGGTCGAAGGCGGTCGCGGCCGCCACGGCCGGTGCGCAGGTCGCCGCCGGCTCCATCAGGGCGACGAAGCCGACGACGGCCCATAGCCAGGCGCATGCGAGAAAGAACGTGAGGACCAGCCTCAGGCCGTCCCGGAAAATCGTGGCCAAGTGGCCCCTGGTGTAAAGAAAGAGGGCCGCCGTGGCCGCATACACCACCGCGCCGCTGTTTTAATGATGGATTATATATTAGCATGGTCATTTCTTCGCCACCCCAATGTCGTCTTTTTTTTTGGGGGGGGGGCTCTTCATGATGAGCGTCCCGGAGGGGGAGAGGGCCGGAGGAAACTAACAAGGCGAAGGCGGCGACGAGGCCCGGCTGCGCGCCCTCAATCGCCATGGCCAGCCGAGGTCGATTGTGTGATGAGGGGCGGCCCTAAAAGAAGCGAAGACCCAGTCGATGGGGGGGAAATTGGCGAAAAAAGAAGCGAAAAATGTCGTTTTGCTAAGGAGTGAAAGTGAAGCTCATGCTGACGAGGTCTATCGCGAGCATGGGATTCTCAACGATGGTGTGGCTGCAGCATCACGTCCACCGAACATCAAGCCCCCAGTGCCGCTCTCACCAGCCTCGGAATGGTTCACGTCGAAGAGATTGCTACAACCACGGATCTCACAAATCAGATCAGTTCGATCCAGGCACAATGGTGCCTCGGACAAGACAGGCCCCCGGCTCGCACTGATCCGGTCCCTGCTCTCTATCTTGGCACCCTCCCCCCCCCTGATGGTTACGAAACAGCAGCGTGCCCGTGCAGGCTGTATACTCAGCTTGGGAAGTACAGTGCCGATCACAAAATAACCATGTAGATCCTAGGTCCGTACACACTCACTTATACCTGATTATACTATTACCATACTATCTTTCGAGCGAAGCGAGGACGGGGGTCTGGGGGGAACCCCCAGGTAAAAGCCTCTCTACCTTTGAACCTTCTTTTTCCTGGGGGTTCCCCCCAGACCCCCGGCCTCGCTTCGCTCGAAGATATTATAGTAATAATAATCGGTGTAGTAAATCAGCGTATACAGACCTTACTTAGGATCTATATGTTCATTTTGTGATTGGCACTGTAGTAAGGCATCATCTCAACTGTCCTACAGCACGTTGCCGCCCTCGGTCTTGGGGGGAAGGGGCCTTGCCCTACGGGTAAGGGAGCCGGGCCTAGTCAGCTGGGCACTCATGACCTGCCGTTGTCTTTGGGTCATCAGGAGGAGGCCCAAGTTCATGCGGCGGCAGAGGCAAACCGTCGAGTATTCACAATTGGGTCGGAAGAGAGCACCGGCGGCCTTTGCCAAGATACTAATCCACTTCACCAAGACTGACAGACAGCGGTGAGGAGGGGGGGCGAAAGCGATCTGTGGTGCGGCTAGGAGACGGGAGATGGGCTCAAGCCCTGGTCTAGTGGTGTTTCGCTCGAAACCCGAGACGTCACATATTGCACCGGGGTCCACCCCTTTTCCCCAGGCCCCCCCGAATTCCTACCGCCGGTTGTTCGTTTGACAAAGTTTCCCTTCGTCTAGGACCATTGTTATAGTAAGCAACACACGTGGCATGTCGTGTTGCTTTCTGCGGGAGTTGATACATGCATAAAAAATAGACGCAGTGGCGCTGACGACGCAGGCAAGGGAACTAGATGCATCTCCTAGTAGAGCCGCATCTTGTTGAGTCGGCATCTGTGAGCGGGCACATGCCCCTTTTATGACTTGCGTTAGATTGCTTTCCTGGGTGGCGGGTTGACGGATGCCGAAGCCCAAGTCAAAAGGAACGTCCAAAAGACTCTTGGCAATGGATCCAGTAGCTCGTCCCAGCCAGGCAGCCTGGCAGCCAGGGCATGCCCAGTTCACATCCAGGGTCGGAACAACTCCCGCACACCATCTGCCAGGAAGCGTCTAGCGCGGGATAGAATTTCTCTGGCGCATGGTGCATAAGAATGGGCGTGGGCGGCTAGCTACCCGTCTGCCGGCGGGGAATGGGGGATTGGAGATGAGACGAGCGGACGCCGAAGGCCATGTGTGTGGTGCTCCGGAGGGCGAGAGCCAATCCGCCAGATGAGCGAGAGGATGAAAAATCAGAAGGACGCAAACACGTGGAAAGAGAGTCGTACGGCAATGGATCACGGCAGGATGGCCGAGATAGGCAAGCCATGGCCGGCTGCGAGGGGGAGATATGATCTATCTCCGGTGAGCTGTAGTATGATCGACCGTTGCAAAGTGAGGAGGACGACAACGGTGACAACCATGGGTTGGGTGTGGCGACTGTTTTTTTTTTTGACACAAGCCAGGCTGAAACTGAAAATGCTATGAGACGGCGACGAGGAAATATAATAGCTAACTAGGTGTTCAATATGTGTAATGGGACGTCTCCTTGTCATGCGCTCGATGCATATCATCACGCCACAGTATTACTAGCCATTCCAAGGACGAACGGTAGTTGCTTCTTCTCATCCTCACCAACAAGGTCGACGAGACCGGCTTCTCCCTTCGTCAGTTTAAGCACGAGATGAAGGAATAAGCATCACGCTGGATGAAGTGGCCGCCAACGGGCATCGCCCAGCTACCTCAAGGTCCTTTCCCGGCCTCCTCAACAATACAGTTTGAACATGGTCGCAGGTCAGCCAGCAGTCTTGACCGTCTGGGGAAGTATTCAATATAGAGGGGCACCTCATCTACCATCGCCCTCACTTTACGCGGCCATGACGTCGAGAGCTCAGGCGCTGCAGAGGGGAGACTCGGCCGAATCCACGTAGAGGTAGCATGCGGTGGAGAGCATCACGATGTGGCTCCCAATCGTCAGTGTATCCCGTCGTGACGAGAAGGCCACGTCCGCACCAGGGGGGTGGACAAACAACGAGCCCGAAACGGGACACCAGCAGGATCGCCTGCAGACCTGAAGGCATCTTTAAGTCTCCAGCCAGTGCCTCCTATGTCAGTACCGCCGGAACTGTGTCTTGCCAAATGTCTTCCAACTGGGTCGGATTTTATGTCGGACGGGCTTGCCATCACCAATGTGGCATCTCGTTTGCGAGCTCAGGCTTTTACCAGCCTCGACAGCCTCGACAGCCTCGACAGCCTCGAAAGCCTCTTTTCGACTTTCATACTCCCCATCACTCGCAATTTGTCTAGACTTTTTTTTATTCGTTGCCCACAATCCCGCCCTCTCTTCGCCCTAGATCAACCTTGAGGTTTGAAATCACCTTTCCCACCCGAAAAAATTCCCTTCCTTAGTCAGCGACAGCTCCATCTTGAAATAGTAGCCAGAGGGAACAGGACTGGCATTATCATCTTGACCCGATGCCTTGGCCTCATCATGCGCCGTTGCAAGTCACTCCACGACTGCCCTCTTTCCCTCCGACTGCCATGGTTGAACAAAATGAAAATCGTGGACTAGCGACCGAAGAGGCCGTGATGCTTGCCGTGATGCTTGCCAGGGCCTATGGGCGTATGCCTAGGGGCAGAGAAGGAGAGGAAGAACCCGGCCGAGCAAGTGGGGGCCGAGATGATAAACATAGTAGTACAGGCTCGACTATGCGGATCCTGTAGGCGTAAAGCGAGGCGATGTCCCTGTACTATAAAAAGGCGGAGCAATATCCTCGAGTGTAGCGAGGTTAGGGGTCTGGGGGGAACCCCCAGAAAAAGTCGCTCTGGCTTTCAAGCTTGTTTTTTTCTTTTTTTTCTTCTTCTTTTCTTCCTTTTCTTCATTTTTACTTCCCCCCCCTCCCGCCTTTTTTTTTTCTCTCTCTTTCAATATCAACGTTCCTTCCTCAAGTCAAACTTGGAATACGCTAAAGATTATGACCGATCAGAGTCCGAGACACTCTGAGGAAATGGGCTAGTAAAGAAGCATCGCCTTCGTCTTTAGTATTGAAAACTTCGCTTCAATAACCATAGTAGATTTGATTCTGAACAGGAAAGCCGCAGGAAGTCAAGCAGAATCGGAGGGCCTTTTGGTAATAAGGTTGGCCAAACCCTGACAGTGGACAATCATAGTGCTTTGCGGCAAAGAAAACAGTCTTCTTCCCTGGCCTTGGACGGCGGCAGTCATCCAAGTCCGGTACAGCCCCAATCACATAATAAACTTGCAGATCCTAGGATCCGTACACACTCATTTACAAACCCCGATTATATACTATTACTATAATATCTTCGAGCGAAGCGAGGTCGGGGGTCTGGGGGGTACCCCCAGGAAAAAGGAAAGTTAAAAAGTAGAGCAGCCTTTTTCTGGGGGTACCCCCCAGACTCCGGACCTCGCTTCGCTCGAAGATACCTAAATAATTATATAATTGGGATTGGTAGAGACGACTATGGGGTGGATAGTGTTGCCTTGATACGTGCTGGTAGTTTTGAGGCCCGGTGGGAAGGAGGGAAGGAGGGAAGGAGGGGGGGAGTCTGGCCCGAAGGCTTGATACAGCCAAAATTATAGTCGATATAAAAGCCATCATTTAAATACGTTGTCCCTTTTTTTCTTTTTCTTGATGTTGAATTAACCCTAAACAAAAACTTCCTTATGCCAATGTCCTCGAGGGGATGGGACTCACTTGAGACTTCAAGTCATTTTTCGTGGGCAGCCTGGAGACGACTGTTAAGCCGAGACTGCTTTCAATAAAATCAGGCATGTGTTTCTTGGCAACCTATTTGACAATGAGGTTTCTTTCTTGCCTTTGTACTAACCAGAGCATAGCTTAATAGTTGAATAGATGAACCTGGGGTTGGGGGAAGAGGTGCTTGTGAAATAGCATTGGCATTTAGAAATGAATGGTGGTCATGAGAATAAAAATAAATGCATGTGAATGCCATGTGAGTATGACGTTGAGAGGAATAGAATATGGCGATCTAGTAGATAGATGCCTTGGCCATCCCTTGGACTGGGAAGCATGAAGCTTGTTGGATTATGAGCCTATCAACATAAAAGCCTACTCAGATGTCTTGTCGTGAATCGAGCCTCACTGCTCTGGCCTTCAGCCTCAGCCTTATTATTGTAGACCCTGATCCTGATCGCCATTGACTATACCGTAAGTTTACCGTAAGGATACAGTCAGAACGCTGTGATACCCCGCTTTGACCACTCAACCAAGGCGCGCAGGGGCCTTGTCGGACCCACTATCTCAGCAGACAGTCCCTCCAAACAGTCTTTGAACCTCACCCGCTTCAACACCACACCTACAACCGAACCAACAACAGCCGAAAAAGGAAGAATTGGACTCCGCGGAGCGCCCAGTCGTTAGCCCGCCCATTCCCCTTTCCCGTAACCTCAATTTCCAAGCATTTCCGCCCGCCCGCCTGCCGACCGCTTCCATCGCCAAAGACCGAGACCAGAGCAAAGAAAACGTTGGGCGGAGGCGTCCCGACATTTCCCGACAAAATCGGGATCTTCAGACCTCTCACCTCACCGGATAAACCGGGTAACGAGCTCCCCCTCCCACCTCTCCTCCACACTCCCTCGTCCACCTTTCGACCAGAGGAGGGGGGAATTACCAGAAAAAGGGGGGAACAAAGAAGAAGCGCGAGAAGACCGAGAGCAGCCATGCCGATGCTCCGACCCAGCAGCACCAGCGTGGTGGTGCGGGTGGCGCGGGCGGCCGCGACCACAACGACGGGGACGACGACCACCACCGCCAAATCGGCATCATCATCATCATCATCAAGCCCGTGCAGCAGCAATGGGAAGGCATTCTCTACCTCGTCGTCCTCCCCATCGGCATCACCACTGTCCTCATCAATAGGATTTCCATTGTCCCTGTCGGCGTCGGCCTCACCGGCGCTCTCGTCGAGCCTTACACTCACAGCACCAGCAACCCTAACGACAACAACGGCAAAGACAGCGGCCATGCGACGGGCGCTGTCCATGACGGCGTCGCGCGGATCTGGCCATGGCCCTCCCCAGTACGACCCGCCGACCGGGTGGCTGTTCGGGATCAAGCCCGGCGAGAAGTACCAGCGCGAGGGGTGGGAGGGCAGCATGGCGGTGTACTGGATCAGCACGATCCTGTTCGCCATTGCGCTGGCCTTCAAGCCGGACACAACGTGGGTGTTTTTTTGTTTCCCCCCCTCCTTCATCTCCCTCCCTGCTAGGAAAAAAATTACCTGACTAACGAACAACTTCCTGTGGGGACCCTGCAGCATCCAGACGTGGGCGCTCGAAGAGGCGCGGCGGAGGCTAGAGAAGGAGGGCATCTTGGAGGACCCGTTTCCAGAAAAGCCAGCGGCGAAGTCGGACGGCGAGAGGAAGTGAATGTCACCCCGCACCGAACTGGGCTGGGAGGATGGGGGGCTAGCGATGCGGATGGTCAGGGAAGAGGGTGATGTGGTGAGGGTTGCAGCAAGAAATCTCCTCGAGCAGCTCCCGGGCTAGGTCGTCTAGCCGACCTAAAGATCTCCTCTACCACCATCACAACAATCACCGCCCGGAGAAGACGAGTGCGCCTCGCATGTGAACCAAAGCACTAGCATTCTCGATCTATTCAAGGGGAGAAGGGAGCTGGTGGACTTCCTATTGCACCAAAACATTCGCATGCATCTCCCTTCTCTTCCCCCATCTCTTTTTTTGTTTTCTTTTGCCTTTTCGTTTGCGTTCTTCCCGCCTCTTAACGATCTATCTGTCTTTTTTTTCACTTTTTGTTCTCTTCCTTTTCCCCCCTTTCTATTTTCCTCTGCCCAAGTTACCTACATGTACGTTCAGGCATCAGGGGGGAGAAAATACGTGTTTATGAGATGAATCATGGTCATTCGGAAAGAACGGAGAAGGGCTCGGAGAGATGGATGGACCGATCGACTGACGGCTGACTGATTGCTCATGCCATGCGCGGAGCGATAAGAGAGAGAGAGAGACGGAAACACAAAAACAATAAAGGGATGGAAAATAGAGAAACGCTGGTAAGGGACGGCTTGCTTCTGGTAGTCGCCAAATACACACTCAGCATACATAGCTCCACTCATGCGGGTCCTCGCCGGTCTGCCTCGCCTCGATCCAGCCGCGCATCTTTGTTGCGATCGCGCCAGCCTCCTCGTCCTCCTTCAGCCCGCAGTTGATCAGCTGGTCGCGCCAGCCGATGTTGCGCACGGGGCTGATGACGGCGGCTGTTCCGCTGCCAAAGGCCTCGAGCAGGCGGCCCTCGTGCGCGGCGTCGGCGAGCTCGCGCATGGTGATCTTGCGCTCGATGACGGCCCAGCCCTCGGGCACGAGGCGCTCGCGGGCCAGGGCCAGCACCGAGTCGCGCGTGACGCCCTCGAGGATCATGCCGTCAAGGGGCGGCGTCAGCAGCTGGTTCTGGCCGGTGGCCTTGTCGCGCACGGCGGCGAAGAAGTTCATGGCACCGACCTCGGTCACGTACTCGTCGGGGCCGAACAGCCACAGGTTCTGCTGGAAGCCGCGGGCGGTGGCCTGGCGCTGCGGCACGATGCAGGGCGCGTAGTTGGCGGCCAGCTTCATGTTGCCGACGCCGCCGGGCCAGGCGCGCACGGCGTAGTCGGTGGCCTCGAGCGACACGGCCTTGAAGCCGGTGGCGTAGTAAGGGCCGACGGGCGAGGCGATGACGAAGAGCATGGCGCTGCTGGGCGGGCCCACGCCGAGCGTGTTCTGCGTGCCGATGATGGCCGGCCGCAGGTACAGCGAGTAGCCGGGTCGGTTGGGGATGAAGCGGCTGTCGAGCCGGCACAGGCGCGCGATCAGGCCCGTCAGCGCGGCGCCGTCAAAGGTCGGGAGCGCCAGCCGCGCCGACGACCGGTTGAGCCGCGCCATGTTGCGGTCCGGCCGGAACAGCCGCACGGTGCCCTGCGCGTCGCGGTAGGCCTTCATCCCCTCGAAGGCCGAGAAGGCGTAGTGCAGCACGCACGCGGCCGGGTGGAGCGCGAGCGGCTGGAAGGGCGTGATGCGGGGCGCATGCCAGCCCATGATCGTGTCCCAGTTGATCGTGAGCATGTGGTCTAGGGGGTAGGAGATATGCCATTAGCACGGGCAGAGACGGTCCATCGAGGATATGCCGTTGGCATGGATGGACATGGAGACGGTCGGGGGCTTGTTCGCGTGGTGTGTACCGGTGAATCTGTGTCCAAAGAGGATCCCCTCAAGGTCAGGGAGCTCGCCTGGCGTTGTTCTCTGCTCCACGACCAACCTGCTCGGGTCGATGTCGGGCAGATGTTCGTGAGGGATGTCGACCTCGAAGCTGGCCGGCCGCATCGCCTGCTGCCATAATGGCGGTCTTGGGAGGGCGCCGGCTCGGAGGATGTGTTGTCGGAAGGGCTGCTGCGGTCGAAGGGCCTGCGACCGGAAAGAAGCAAGGGCGGCGCCGGCGCAGCGCCGGGACAGCGGGGGTGCAAGTGACATCTGGAGGAGGGGGGAACAAAAGAAAGACACGACAGGTGTAGACGGCGGCGGCGTGGGGGTGGGGGATGCGACAAGAACTAGTCTAGCCCGGCTAGGGACCGATGAAGCGGTTGACGGCGGACTTATTATGGGTAATTATGGGCACATTATACAGCTGTGTTCGAGTCAAACCACCTTTCTTGGCAGCGACAAAAATGGCATCTTTCTTCTTCTTCTTTTATCTTCGAGCGGAGCGAGGTCGGGGGTCTGGGGGGCACCCCCAGAAAAAGAAAAGGTTCCCACATACATGTTTCCACTGCTATCGCTGTCAAGCTCCTTTATCGGAGCTGTGACTCAATGTAGGTTGCAGAATCCCAGCCAATTGAATTAGCTCGCGCCGATTGCCGGTCGTCTTACTGTGCCAATCACAAAATGTCGCTTATTAAGAATCCCCGATTGTACTATTATTATAGTACAGCATCTTCGAGCTGTGCGAGGTCGGGGGTCTGGGGGGAACCCCCAGGAAAAAAAAAAAGTCAAAAAGGTAGGGCTTTCTTTTTCTTTTCCTGGGGGTCCCCCCCAGACCCCCGACCTCGCACAGCTCGAAGGTACGATAATAGTAGTATCATCGGTTAGTAAATTAGCGTTTACGGACACCATGATCTACAAGTTAATTTTGTAATTAGCACTACACGTAAGTAAGCTTTTGTATGAAGGCGCAGGGGTTGCGTGTAAGGTAAGGTGTAAGCAACGTATCCTTACCGATGACCAAATGGAGCTATTCCGAGGTCTCAGGTCGTCTTGGTTGGCGACTCGAGAATCATAATCAAATAATAAATAATAAATGTCATCGACATCTTCAGACGGGCTGCGCTGCTCCCAAACTTGCGCTCAGGGGTAGGTATCGCGAACACCTTGGACCCCTCTGTTGTCCCAACTCTCGCTGTGTTCCTGTGATCTCAAAAGGACGGCCTCAAAGGACTACTCTCGTTCACGTCAACACGTTATCATTGTTTCCCCGCCTTCGGCCTTTGCCCTCCGCTTCTCATCCAACCAAACATCGCATCGCATCGCATCGCATCACATCGCGTCGGAATCCAGGGGGCCCGCCCGAGCAAACCAACCGGCACATCACGGGCCTCCCCCTCAGCTCTCGATCGGCTGCCAACGACCGCCGCCCGACGACGACATGACCCCGCGCCGCCCGGTCCCTCCGGCCTACCGACGACCTTGAAAGGCTGCTGAACGACTTCCTGCCCGCGCGCCCGCCACCACCATCATGTCCAGCATGTTTTCGTCGGCGCTCAAGTCCATCTCGTCGACCAACATCTCGTCCAACTATGCCGTCCAGCCGCAGCCCACGTCGGCCGCGGGCCCGTGGAAGATCTACGACGCCAAGAAGAAGTCGACCGGCAAGGCGCACTCGGTCTTCGTCTTCGACCGCAAGGCGACGCTCGACGCCCACGCCGCCGGTCTGCCGCGGTCGGCCGCCAGTCTGTTACGCAAGGTCGCCGACGAGGTGGTCGACCGCCTGCGGCGCGAGGCCTCGGCGCTGGCGCGCCTGCGCCACCCCTGCATCCTCGAGCTGGTCGAGCCGGTCGAGGACACGCGCGGCGGCGGGCTGCAGTTCGCCACCGAGGCCGTGTCGGCCAGCCTGGCCAGCCTGCTGCAGGACAAGGACAGCCAGGAGCGCGCGAGCGGCGTTGGCGGGAGGTCCAGCCGCCATGTGGTCCAGCATGACGACGGCGCGCGCCGCCGCCGCGACCTCGACATTGACGAGCTGGAGATCCAAAAGGGTCTGCTCCAGGTCAGCAAGGCCCTCGAGTTCCTGCATGACAACGCCGGCTTGGTGCACTGCAACCTCACGCCGGACGCCATCCTCGTCAACGCAAAGGCAAGCAGGCCACGCCCGCCTCGATCCCCCCCACCTCCTTGGGCCTTCTCTCCTTGCTGACTGTTTCTCCTCAGGGTGACTGGAAGATCGCCGGCCTGTCCTTCTGCAGCCCGCCCGAGAACCCAACCAAGCCGACCTCCTTCCAGCCCATCAACCTGGGGGACGCCCTGCACATGGATCCGCGACTCCCCCAGTCCGTCCAGCTCGACCTCGACTTCGCCTCCCCAGACCTCGTCATCGACCACAGCCTTACCCCGTTCGCCGACATGTTCTCGCTCGGGCTCGTGTGCGTTGCGCTCTACAACTCCCCGCGCCGGTCCCCGCTACAGTGCCACGCCAGCCTGGCCACCTACAAGCGCATCTTCCAGTCCGCGCCGACCGTCCCCTCGGCGAGCAACGACTTCCTCTGCTCGCAGCCCATCCCCAAGTACCTCTCCAACCAGGTGCTGCCGCGGCTCATCACGCGCCGCGCCGCCCAGCGCATGACGGACCGCGAGTTCCAGAACAGCGAGTTCTTCAACAACGTGCTCGTCAACACCATCCGCTTCATCGACGACTTCCCCGCCAAGACGCCCAACGAGAAGGCCCAGTTCCTGCGCGGGCTCGTCAAGGTGCTGCCGTCGTTCCCAAAGTCGGTCATGGAGAAAAAGGTGCTGCCGGCGCTGCTGGAGGAGATGAAGGACCGCGACCTGCTCTCGCTCATCCTGCACAACGTGTTCAAGATCATCGACCTGCTGCCGTCGGGCCGCCGCGCCTTTGGCGACAGGATCCGCCCCAGCCTCAAGGAGATCTTCGTCACCAACATGAAGAACCCGGCGGAGAAGGACGCGGCGCGCGACGCCGGTCTGATGATAATCCTCGAGCAGCTGGCCGTAATTGCGGCGAATTGCGACGGCAAGGAGTTTAGGGATGGTGGGTTCCCTCCGATCCCTCTGGGTGGACTCGCTTGAGTGTTTTGGTCAAACACTAACTTGGGAGTGAGTGCTACAGACATATTACCCATCGTCTTTGTCGCGCTGGAGTCGCCAACCCCCTCGGTCGTGGACGCCGCCCTGAAGAGCATCCCACTGTTCCTGCAGGTCCTCGACTTCGGCACCATCAAAAACGAAGTCTTCCCTGTCGTGGCGGCCATCTTCACCAAGACCAGCAGCCTAGCGATCAAGATCCGCGGCATCCAGGCCTTCGTCGTGCTGTGCGGCGGCTCCAACGAGCTCGGTGACTCGGGCAGCGACGGGCTCGACGGGCTGAGCATCGCGCAGAAGAAGACGGGCTCGCCCTCGTGCGCGCTGGACAAGTACACCATGCAGGAGAAGATCGTGCCGCTGGTCAAGGCGATCCGGACCAAGGAACCGGCCGTGACGGTGGCGACGCTCAAACTCCTGCGCGTCATCGGCGAGGCGGCCGATACCGACTTTGTCGCCACCGAGATCCTGCCGATCCTGTGGACCATGAGCCTCGGCCCGCTGCTAGACCTGCGCCAGTTCCAGCAGTTCATGGCGCTCATCAAGTCGCTGTCGGCGCGCGTCGAGGACGAGCAGACCAAGAAGCTGCACGAGCTCGGGGCTGGCGGTGGCAACGGCATCGCCGGGTCCAACGCGCTAAGCGACGACTTCATGGCCCTGGGCGCCGCCATCGGGGGCGTGTCGTTCGACGCCAACGGGACGACCGAGGACGACTTCCAGCAGCTCGTCAATGGGAACGGGGGACGCGGCGGCGGCGGCGGCAGCAGCAGCAACAATGGAATGGACTCTGCGTGGGACGC
>WXYE02285254.1:0-30185 GCA_011319275.2 Echinosphaeria canescens | reverse complement strand
CTTCTTATTTTAAAAGATAAACATAAAACCAAAATTAACTATTAAAATTTTATTAATTAAAACTAAAGGGCTTTTATTGTTAATATAAATAAAAGTATAAACCTTTTACTAATATACTCCTGTTAAAATAAGCGGCTAAAAAGTTAAAAAAAAAAACGCTTATTTATAAATATCTATAAAGCCATTTATTTTTAGATTAATATTATAAAATTTATAAAACCTACCGGGCTTAACCGGCTATTTAATTAATTACTTTTAAAAATATTCCTAGCCGTTATAAAAGCTTAAAAAACTACCTTTAAAATAAAAAAAGCCTTAATTTATGATACTATTATTATTAGAGATCTCAATAAAAAAAGGAATAATATTGAAGGCTTTAAACTTATTATTATTTAAATGAAAAGCTATTAAATCAAATACTATATACCGAAACTAACTTAAATACTATATTTTTAAAGCTTTAAAAAACATCGAAAAACTATATTATCTTTTTTTTTAATAAAATCTACCCAATTTCTTATAAAACTATTTACTATTACTATCAAATATTCATTATTATAATATATATATATTTATCTATATATATTTTAAAATCAAAAAAAACTTCGTACAAAGCTTTAAATCAAAAATCTAATCTCTATCTAAATAAAAAGTATATCCCTATAATACCGGCCTCTGAACCTAAGTCTATTTCAAACGATTTAATTTATATAATAGATAGCGCCGTCGCCGATCGTAAAAGAATTAACTCTAACGTCCTGAATAATCTTTATTTGAATAAACAATTTTATAAACTAATTATCTCTTTTATTTTAAACTATTTATTATACGCTGTATCTATAAAAATAACATTTATAATTAAAATTATTAATCTTATTATAACTACTGTTTCTTTTTACAAATACCTACTTAAAAGCATACTTTTAGCCGCTGAATAGAACTTATATTATACAGCCGATTTTCAAAGCAAAGACTTTTTAATTAAACTTAACGGATTCGATATAATTAAAAAAACCATTATATATAGAAAGTATCGGGATTTAAACTATCAGCCTCGAAACGAGATACCGGTATCATTCGGCTAGTATTATTCGGTTAGGAAGTATTATACTTAGTTCGGCTGTAAGAAAGGGAGTAGTACTTCAAATATGGGAGGATAATAAAGTAGATTAAACGGAGATATATATAGAAGATAACCGGAGATAGTCAGAGCTAGTTAGAGGATAGGCAGCGGTAATGTTATATTACATAGGCTTATAGAGCTTAGTTAATAATCGTATAATTTAATATAATTTAGTTTGTACGAATTAGTAACCTAATCCATAAAACTAAGTCAAATTATATTAAATATATAGCTTATAGATATATTTAACGACTGCCTAAGTCGTTAATATTATATATATCATTATTATATAAAGATTAATATAAAAAGAAAATATAGGTTTTTAAAGGTATATTAATGTTTTAAAATATTTGAATGCTTAAGACTTTAGATAGATAGAACCTTTAAAAAACGATTTAAGGTATAGGTATTTAGCTAATAATAACATTGAATTAATAGAAAAAGGAGAATATTTTATTTATAAAAAAGAAAGCTATAAGGTATGTAATTATTTTAATAGAGATATAATGCTTTGTTTAAAAAATCAAATACTTTCATAAAAGATATAGAAAGACGTTATTTATTAAAGATTGATTAATTGATTCAATAAAGGGAAAAAATCGAGGCCTTATAATAAAGATTGTGAAATAAAAAGCTATTCAAAATTCAAAATTATTATAGGGCTACATAGAAAAAGTTATTCCGTTAAAACGTTTATCGGTATTAAAGTGAATAGGAAGCTTTTTATTAATAATAATATTATAGGTTTATGTTTTAAATATTTACGTGCCGAAATAAGGTATTTTAAGTCTATATTTATAAGAAAATTTTATAATTAATCGATTTAATAAATCCTAGTTATTATTAAAATTATATTATATTCATAAAGACGTTTTTTAAAAAAGTAAAAATTCTTAATATTAGATATATTTATAAATTTTATTATAAAGACAACTTAACTTAAAAATAATAAACCTTTAATTAATACGTAGGAATATTTTATATGGTTTAGCGAGGACTATATCGTATTCGGTATTTTAGAATATATATATAATTGAGATACATAATTCGATAAATAATGAACTTTTAATATCGTTAATAAAGAATATTAGAAAAACATAGATAAATATAACAAATCTTTTAACGAATAAAATATTTATAAGATTTAGACTTTATAATAAAGTAAACGAAGATTCCTTTAAGTAAAGAAAAAAGAAATTAGGTAAGTAATTAAAAAAACCTTTTATATTTGTTTAAATTATTATATTTTAGTTATTATTGTTTCAAAATAAAGAAAACCTTTCATAATTAGCTTTTTTTTTTGAAGTAAAAAATAACTTTATACGAAGCTCTAAGTTTAAGATCTAAATAGCTATTTAATAGAAAGGTACGTCCCTACGATACCGGCCTTTAGACCTAGGTTTATTCGAGGCGATTTATTTTATATAATAAATAGTGCCGTCGCCGATCGTTAAAGAATCAGCTCTAATATCCTTAATAGTCTTTATCTAGTTATATAAGTAATTTTATAAACTGATTATAAATACTTTTCGCTATAAATAAAAAAGTCTTATAGTTTTATTTTATTTTTTATTTTTTATTTTCTAATTTTTTTTTTGAAGTAAAAAATAATTTCGTGCGAAGCTTTAAATAAAAGATCTAGGTATTTAACGATTCGAAAATTACGTCCCTATAACACCGGCTTTTAAACATAGATCTATTTAAAGCGATTTATTTTATATAATAAATAGCGTTGTAGCCGATCGTTAAAAAGTTAGCTCCAACGTTTTTAATAATTTTTATCTAATTATATAAAGAATTTTATAAACTAATTAATTAATTATAAATTCCTTTGATTATAAATATAAGAGATCTTTTAGTTATATATACCGGTTATCTTTTTTATTTTAAACTATTTATTATAAGCTTTATCTATAAAGAAAAAAAAATCTATAACTAAAACTATTATTATTACTACTATTCTTACTACTATAAAATACTAGCGTCTTCCTATAAATATATATCTAAAAGCATACACCTAACTACCGAATTTAACTCATACTATATAACAAACTTTAAAAGCAAAGACTTTTCGACTAAACTTAGCCGATTCGATATAATTAAAAGACTATTATAAGCGGCTTTTCAGATAAACATATAACGGGAATTATTATTAGCCGGGCAATTATAATGAGCCTAATAAAACCAAACCTCGAAAATATCATAAAGCAAGAAAAGATAACATTAATAATCCTTTTGGCGAAGGTATTTATAGGGGTATTATTAGAAGAAGACCAGGCATTTCTATATAAGGCCTAGGCATTAGGATTAACCGAAAACATAAAGGACTAGAAAAACCTTACAGAAAGCATCAGGATTTAACCTAGCCTTAAAGCTAAATACCGGCATCGCTCGGTCGGTAAGTATTAAAGTATTAGAAGATAATAGGGCGGATTAAACGGAAACGTTTTATAAATAACTAGAGATAGTCGGAGCTAGCTAGCTAGATATATAAAGGTTAAATTAGCGATATAGGTGGAGACAAGATAGGCGGCGGCAATGCTATATTATATAAGCTTATAAAGCTTAGTTAATAATTATAAATACAATTCAACTCGTACGAACTAATGGGCTAATCTATAAAGTTAAGTCGAATTATACTAAATTATAGCCTGTAGATATATTTAACGACTGTTTAAGTCGCTTTTAGTTTTATATATCGGTTATTTTCTCTATTTTAATCTATTTATTATAGGCTTTATTTATAAAAAAAAAAAACCTATAACTTTTAGAAATAATTCATATACCTTCCTTTATTTAATTATTAATCATTTAATTATTAATTATTTAATTAATTAAATTAAATAATATATTCTCTACTAACTTTAAACTTAATTATCTCTATAACCGTTACTCAAATTAATACTCTGACTTTATATTCAGAATCAGCGCATTTTCCTCAATATTAAAAGTATACGGTATATTTATTAAGTACACAGTATAATATGCTATATAATTAACGGTAGCTTATTATATCGGCTTTATTTTTATAGCCTATTATATAGACCTTATTGTTTTAAGACAGTTATACAGGCCTTATTGTTTCAAGCCTATTATACAGGCCTAATAATACATAGTACATAGTAATAGGTAGTATACCCTATACCTCTTAGTAGTATAAAAGGAGGCCTCCCCCTAGGAATAAAATAGGTAGAATAGTAGCAATAGGGAGAGCAATAGGCAGAGCAACTCAAACAAGTCTTCTAACAATAACTAAAATTATTACTATTATTATTATAATTATTATAAAATATTAACTTCTTTTTATAAATACCTATTTAAAAGTATACCTTTTATTACCGAATTTAATTTATATTATATAGCTGATTTGAAAACCAAAGATTTTTCGACCAAACCTAGCTAATTCTATATAATTCAAAGGGCTATTATAAATAGCTCCTTCGATAAATTTATAGTTGGAAATACTATCTGCTAAATAATTATAATTAGCTTATTATAGCCGAATCTTAGAAATATTGCGAAGCGAAAAAAAACAAAGTTTATTGCTTTTTTAGCGAAAATATTAGTAAAGGTATTATTAACAAAAAGCCTAAGCCTTTATTGATAAGGCCTAAGTATGAGTAATAATTAAAGAAATAAAAGCGTAATAATCTTTTATAGAAATCATTTAGATTTAAATTATTAGTAGTTTCGAAACTAGATATTGTAAACCAACTAAAGTAAATTCTTTAAAGTCATATAAAATAAAGAAGCAGCTGCCTTAGAAAGAAGTAGTTAGCTCAACCAGGCTATCCCGCAAAAGATAGGGATAAAACAGGCACATAAAGAAAAAAAGCACGGATCAAAAGTTATATAATAATCTATTTTAATCTATAAGGTATAGAAAAAAAAACAATCTATCTTAATCTATAAAATATAAATAAAAGAAAATAATCTATATTAATCTATAAAATAAAAACTAAAATAAAACTAAAATAAAAAAAAAGGATCTCTTAATATTTCAATAAAAAGGATACCTTAATATATCCAACTAAATAGATCCGCTCTTTAATTATCAATGATATTATAATAACTATTTTATTATTACCTATTTTTATTCTATTCTATATATTATAACTCTTTACCTTGAATATCTTTAAAAAAAAAACCTTATAAATATTTAGGCCTACCTTTATTAAAGAAAACAAATCTATAATATATTAATAACTTATTTCGAGACTTAACCCAGAATTTAAAACAAAAGACTTTATACCTAAAGTATTATAACTATTCCTTAATAATAGCCCTTCTACTTATAAACAATATATCAGAGTATTTACTATTTATTAGTAATTATCTTTATCTAGCAATATCTTCTGATCTATAAGAGCTACAAGGACGAGAGTAGTACCATTAGATTTGTATAATCAAGGGCTATATAATGGTTTCTATATCGAACTAATCGGCATACTAAAGATAAGATAAGATAACTTCTCTATAAACGTTATATAAAACGATTTATTTCTCTTACTCAAGCTTGCTGAAATTAGTCAGCTCAAGTAGTAAAAGCTGACTAATATAGCTACTAAGATAAGAAGTGCAAACTATGCTGATAAGAGGCGCAAATACGCTAGTAGAATAGAATTAGTATAAATAGAGGCCTTTCCTCCTCTCTTCTTAATACAAATTCATGCTTCTGGGCACCTTTGCCCAGGCCCCCTACCTTTGTGCAGTGGCTACTATCTCCGTGACCTCTGATACAATATAATACTGAAATAAATTATTACGAACTTAAAAATATATATCTAATAATTAAAGACCTAGCTTATTATTTACCTAAAAAATAACTTAAAAATAGGCGAACTTCGCCTTGATATAACTAAGATACTAACCTTTAAAAAAAGAAATAACGGTATAACAATCCAAACCTTTATTACTTAAACTTATACGAAACTAATCTATAACCTCTCTATTAATATAAAAGAAACTAAAGTTTAATATATAGCAAAATACTTAGGAAGATCCGCTATAACATAGTTTAAACTAATATTATAAAACCAGCTAAAACACCTTAAAAATAATAATAAAAAGGATAAAAACAATAAATAAAATAATAAAACAGTCGTTATTTTTAAGAGTTTTAATTATTTTATTTAAAAATTTAAAGAAACCTTTAATAACCCTAATAAAAAGAAGACAGTTGAATATTACTTTAATTAATTTAAGTAATAAAGATGGACTTTTAAATATATAACCGAATTCTAATAGATTATAAGTAAAATAAAATAGAATAATAATAACATCATAATAATAGCCTTTTATATAAGGCTTAAAGATAATATAAAAAATAAACTCAATAAAAATAAAGGCCCTAATAAACTTACTAAATTCATCACTAAAGGGATTAAGATTAATAATTATATCTATAAATAATACCTAGACAAGACTAGAGGTCGGCAAGGTAGATAAATGAAACCTTTTAAAAGCCGATATTACTAATAATAGAAGCCTTACTACTATAACAAAAAAAAAATTTTTTTGAAGTGAAATTATAACAAAGCCTAAACTAATATATAGCAAAAGCAAAAGCAACGACCTATAAACAATAGATATTATACCGGTCTAATCAATCTAGATATAGCATAATAATATAATAGGCCTAAATACTTTAATTATAAAGCCCTAGGGTATATAATTAGACATTGCTATAAGCTTAAGAAATAATAAAACAGATAATAGAACAGACTTATGCCGTTAGTAAGGTAGGTATAGCTTATAATTTATATTCCGATTAAGACTGTAAACATTATAACAAAGGTCTTAAAAAAGGAAGGAATTATTGCTATAAATATATAAATAAAGGCTATAATAATTAGTTAATAAAACTATTATTTATTAATCCTATATAAAGATTATTATTATAAATACTATAGTAAGGAATAGTATAATAGAAAATAAGTATAATGATTTGGAATATAATAACTAACTTCATTCTATTGAAAGCTAGGAAAATACTAAAGAAAAAGCAATTAATGTTTAAGGCTTAAATGTAATTAGAGTCTTAAACTAAGCAAAACACTTAAATATGAGATATTTAATGAGAATACTTTTGTTGAAGACCTTAACGATTATGAACTAAGAATGAAAGTAATCGACTATCCCATATTATAATGCAAAACAGATATAGTTATAAAGGTATAAGAATAGTATTAGATCTATATAATTGATTAAGTTAGAAAGGAAGAAGAATTTTTGCCTCAGGCTTATAAGAAAGTTAGAACGATATAGTACTAAATAAGAATGTTAAAGCTAGGAAAACTCGAATTAAGGGGACTATTTTAAATTAAATAGGACTTACCTTTAGTAAAGGGATTATTTAATTAGGAATAAGACTTATTTGGAGAACCTAGGCAAGTAAAAAGGGCTATAGAGTTAAATATGATATATATGTTCTAAAAATTTTATAATACATAAGAGTAAGCATTTAAGAAAGAAGGACCCTTTAATAGCGAAAAGATCCTTTTAAATAAGTATAAAAGTAGTCAGGATTAAAAGGATTCTAAAAAAAACATTAATAAAGATTGTAAGTCCTTTAATATAATAAAAACAATAATATAACCTTATAATAATATCTTAGACAAAAAAGATAATATAGAAGCTATTAATAACCAATTAAAAAACGATTAATATGACCTATAAAAGTTATAGGTATAGGAATATTTGAGATATAATAAGGTAATAAGTAAAGACTAATATAAATAGCTTAAATAGTAATAAACAAATAAGAGCTATGAGATCGAAATATAAGAGGATCGAGCTTAATAAGCCGACTTATAGAAACAATAAGCTAATAAAAAACGATTAAAATAAAGATTTTTACAAGTAATAGTAAAGATAATAGGTATTAATACTGTAAAGGATTAATATTATAATACGAATGTTAGGTAGAATAGGTGTAATATTAAAGTATTTATTGATAATAAAGTATTTTTTTTTTGAAGTGAAAGATAATAAAGTATAAGGAAACTTTATTAGCTTAATAATAGTTAATCACTTTAAAATATAATAAAAAAAAGGAATACCCTTATTATTTATCATTTATGGACCGATTAGTATTAAGTTATGATAATAGTATAGTATAATACGAGACTACTTATTTCTAAGTTATTATTATTAGTTAAACTATATAAATACGATTCGATATTATAAATACTATTAAACAGTAGATAGTTTTTAGCATGTTATCGCTAAGAGGATAAAACCGTAGATCGATTAGATTATTAGCTAAATCTTATAGGAAAAGGCAGTACTTTAAAATAGAATACTATAATTAATTATTTTAATAAGAGAGACGTACCTAATATGAGATGTTTAAAAACCTTAAAAGAATTTGAAAGAAATTATATTAATGGAGATATTTATAAGAAATATAAGTGAATTTAGAGTATGTTTTAGAGAAAAACTATAAGATATCGTAAACCGAATTAGTACCTAAAAAGCAAAAGGTATGGTATTAGCTAAGATAATGTCAAGGCATTCTAGTAATATAATTCATAGAAATCATTATATAAGCTAATATCAAGTTTCAATAATAATAGTAAAATAATAAAATATAGAAAAATAATGAAGTATTTTTATAGAATACTTATAATAATATAAAAATATTTTTTAAAACAAATTAAAAATAAGATTATTAAAATATTCAAGATAGGATTATAAGATTAAGCTAAAAATAGAATAATACCGAAGTTCTTCCTAATCTATTTATTTAATTAAAACCAGCTATAAACATTAAAAAACTACATTAAAAAAAACCTTAAAAAAACATATTAGACCCTTAATATTATTAACAAGATACCTATTCTTATTTATTCTAAAAAAGAATAATAAAACAAGACCTATTATTAACTATAAACAGCTTCATAATATTACAATTAAAAATCACTACCTATTATTATCTATTATAAAACTATAAAATAGATTTTTAGGAACGAAATAATTCATTAAACTAAACCTACTAAAAGCTTATAATCTAATCTAAATTAAAAATCAATATAGCTTTATCTTAAAAAAAATATATGACCTAATTAGAACCAGCCCGAATTAATTTTAAGACCTAACCGACCTATTTATAACCGGGGGCTTTTATTTATTTAACTTAAAAATAAAAATAAAAATAAAAAAAACTAGATGAAAACAGGAAAATATAAAGAAACATATATATATAAGAGAATAACTCATACCTCATTGAAACAATATAAGTAATATAACCAAAGAAGACTAGCCCTAAGAAAAAACTAGAAAAAAAATATTAAATAAAAACAATATAGATAAAAACCGGAAAAAATAACCCTACTAATAAACAAATAAACAATAAACTAAACATTCATTAGCCTATAATTATCCTTAAAATTAAAGGAAAAAAAAGGGTAGTCGAAAAATAAAGAAAAAAAAAACCTAAAAGCGTTTTCCTAAAAAAGAAAAAAAACGGGAAAAATGAGATAAAAATATAGATATATAATATTTTAATTATATCCCTAAAAAAAACAAATATTAATACTTATTTCTATAATCCTATTAAAGGCCTACCCGTTTTATTAGCTAAAAGGTATATAAGAGGAAAAAAACGGGTTAAAGAAAATAAATTATTAATAAAAAAAAACTAAAACTTTTGGCTATACCTTAATATACCTAAAAGATTATATAATAAAAAAAAAGCCCATATATAATAGACTAATATATTATAAACTAATACTTTATATAAATATCAAATCAAAAAATAAAACTAATAAACAATACAAATCCTAATAAATTAATCCTTTATATTAATAAAAACTCAAAATATAAACGGTTTAATTAGATCAGATAAAAATAAAAGCTATAATTATTTAAATTATCTTAATAAAATAAAATGAGTCAGCAATCTTAAAGATTTCTAAAACTAAAAAAAATTTATAACTTACCTTTAAATATCTTAATACCATCTTTAATAATATAAATAAAAATCTTAAACTTAACCTGAATAAAATTAATTTATTTACATATATAATAAAAAATAAAAAACTAGTATTAATTTAAAAATAAAAGTATTTAAAATATATATATAAAAATATATTTTCGCTTAGACAGAGATTAGATTTTTGACTTGGAGCTTCGCACGAAGATCTTTTTCACATATAAATATAAAAATAAAAATAAAAATAAAAATATATTCTCTCTTTAATTATTTAGATTATAAAATATATAACTTGATAATTATATTTTCTTTTAATCTTAAAAAAATTCATAAAAAAATTATTAAAATACTAAAAGAATATATTGAATATAATATATTTCAATAAAGCTGTAAAGCTTCTTATAATAATTAATTCTTTATTTTGAAAACATAATTAATACCGACTTATATATAATACCTAAAAATATAATGAGTTTATAATTAGGGACATATTTATCCCTAAAAAAACAAAAGAATTCTTAGAAAACTTCGGCAGTTAAATAATCAGTTCCTATATAAACTTTAAATCGGGATATAACTAAATAAACTTAATAGAAAAAAGCCGGGACTTTATTATATTTTTTACCCTAATTCAACTGCTTTAGATATATACTCTCCTATAAAGCAGCATAAATTCGGTTATATAATTTTTATAAATTATTATAATTATGTTATATAATTTAATCTGATATATTTATAGGCCCTTCCTCGATAATATCTATATTAAAAAACTATAAATATAATATTAAAAAAAAACATAAATAAAAACCTTTACTTTAATAAAAATAAAGATCTTACATATAAAACAATTAAAAATATCAGAATATATAGATTTATAATAAAATATATTATTAATACAAATAAAACACTTATAATCTATAAACTAATAAAGCTTATAATTAATATAATTAGATCGTAATAATTTTAAACTATTATTTAACCTTTTAAAAAAAGAAATACCCTAGGAATAAACAATAAAATATTAAAAAGCTATAATTAATTTAATCATATAAATATATAAAGCCTTTTTTTTTTTTTTTTTTAAAGTACAAACGAACTTCATACAAAGCTCCAAGTCAAGGATCTAAATAAATATCTAATTGAAAGGTACGTCCCCACAACACCGGCCTTTAAACTTTGGTCTATTCGAAGCGATTTAATCTACATAATAGATAGCGCTAGCTATCAATTCCTCCAGCTATAAATATAAGAGGTCTTTTAGCTTTATATACCGGTTATTTCCTTTGTTTTAAGCTATTTACTACAAGCTCTATCTATTAAAAAAAAATCTACAACTAAAACTACTAATACTATCACTATAACTACCACAAAATACTAGTTAGCATTACCTCTTATAAGTGCCTATCTAAGGGTATACCTTTAGCTACTGAGTTTAATTTATACCGTATAGCTGACTTTAAAAATAAAGACTTTTTAACTAAGCCTAGCTAATTCGATATAGTTAAAAGGGTTATTATAAGCAACTCCTTCGACAAGCGTATACTCGGAACTGCTATCGGCCGGATAGTTATAATCGGCCTACTACAGCTAAACCTCAGAGATATCGCGAGATACAAAAAAATTGAATTAACTGCCTTTTTGGCGAGGATATCGGTAGGGGTATTATCGAAAAAGGACCGGGCCTTTATCAGCAAAGTATAGGCGCCGGCAATAGCTAAAAAGATAGAGACATAGTAATATTTTATAGAAAGTATCGGGATTTAAACTCGTTTAAAAGTTAGATGCTAGTATCGTTCGGCTAGTATTACTCGGTCAATAAATATTATAGTTAGTTTAAAGTATTAAAGGATAGTAGGGCGGATTAAATAGAAATGTTTCGGAGATAATATAAGATAGTTAGAGCTAGCTAATTAGAAGATAAATAGCGGTAACGGTATTATATATAAGCTTATAAAGCTTAATTAGTAATCGTATAATAATATATAATTTAATTTATACCAACTAATTATTTAATCTATTAAGTTAAGTCGAATTATATTAAATATATAGCTTATAAATATATTTAATAACTATTTAAGTCGATATAAAGCTTTATATCTTACTTTTTTTTTTTGAAGTAAAAATGAACTTCGTACGAAGCTCTAAGTTAAAAATCTAGTCTCTATTTAATCGAAAGGTATATCCCCATAATACCGGCCTCTAGACCTAGGTCTATTCGAAGCGATTTAATCTATATAGATAGCGCTGTCGTCGATCGTTAAAGAGTTAACTCTAACGTCCTTAACAATCCTTATCTAGCTAGCTATAAATTCCTCTAACTATTAATACAAAAAGTCTTCTAATTCTATATACTAATTATCTCCATTATTTTAAGCTACTTATTATAAATTTTATCTATAAAAAAAAATCTATCACTAAAACTATTATTACTATTACTACTATAATTATAAGATACTAGCTTCTTATAAGGACTTATCTAAAGGTATACCCTTTGCCGCTGAATTTAACTTATACTGCGCCGCCAACTTCAACGGCAAAGACTTTTCGACCGAGCCTAGCCGATTCGATATAACTAAAAAGGCTATTGCAAGCAACTCCCTCGACAAGTATATATTCGGAACTGTTATCGGCCGGGCAGTTATAATCGGCCTATTATAGCCGAACCTTAGAGATATCGTAAAGTATACGGAAATCGAATTAATCGCTTTTTTAATAAGGATATCGGTAGGGATATTATCGGAGGAGGACCGGGCCCGGTAATAGCTAAAGAGATAAAGACGTAGCAGTACTTTACGGAAAATATCGGGATTTAAAGCTCAAAAGCTAGATACCGGTATCGCTCGGCCGGCATTATTCGGTTAATGAGTATTATAGTTAATTCGGCTATAAGAAGGGGGGCGGTACTTAGAATATTAGAAGACAGTAAAGTAGATTAAACGGAAGTTTTAAAAATAACCGGAAATAGTCGGAGCTAGCTAGCTAGCTAAATAATATAGTTAACAAAAGCCTAATAAGATCGGCGGCGGCAACGTTATATTATATAAGCTTATAGAGCCTAGTTAATAATCGTATAACTTAATACAATTCAATTTGTATAAACTAATAGGCTAATCTATAAAGTTAAGTCGAATCATATTAAATATATAGCTTATAGATATATTGAATAACTACTTAAGTCGATCTTATATTTATTATATATAATAACCCAGAATATATAAAGCTTTAGTTTTTTAAGTTAATATTAATAAAATAAAAAACAGTCCGACTTAAGTAGTCGTTAAATATATCTATAAGCTATATATTTCATATAATTCGATTTAACTTTATAAATTAAACAACTAATTCACACAAATTAAATTATAATAAATTATACAATCATTAAATAAGCTTTATAAGCCTATATAATATAACGTTGCCGCCGCTTATCCTTTAGCTAGCTAGCTCTAATTATTTTATATTATTTCTGAAATATATCTCTATTTAATCTGCTTTATTATCCTTTAACATTCTAAACTAACTATAGTATTTACCGACCGAGCAATACTAGCCGAACGATACCGGTATTTAGCTTCTAAACTAGTAATAACAGCTTAAATTTAAATACTTTCTATAAAATACTACTATGTTTCTATCTCCTTAGCTATTGCCGGCGCCTATACCTTGCCGATAAAAGCCAGGTCTTCCTCCAATAATATCCTTACCGATATCTTCGTTAAAAAAGCGATCAGCGCGGTTTCTTTATACCTTACGATATCTCCGAAATTTCATTATAATAAGCCAATTATAATTACCCGGCTAATAATAGTTCTAAATATGAATTTGTCGAAGGAGTTGCTTATAATAGCCCTTTTAATTATATCGAATCAGCTAAGTTCGGTCGAAAAGTTTTTCCCGTTAAAGTTAGTAATATAATATAAGTTAAATTCGGCGGCAAAAGGTATAACTTTAGATAAATATTTATAAGAACTTAATATTCTATAGTTATAATAGAAATTATAGTAGTTTAAGCTATAGAGTTTTTTTTTATAGATAAAGTTTATAATAAGTAGTTTAAAGACATCTATAATAAAAGAAATAATTAGTATATAAAATTAAAAGACCTTTTATATTTATAGTTGAAAGATTTATAGTTAGTTTATAAAATTATTTATATAGTTAGATAAAGATTATTAAACACATTAGAGCTAATTCTTTAACGATCGGCAATGGCGTTATTTATATAGATTAAATCGCCTCGAATAGACTTAAGTTTAAAGGCCGGTATTATAGGGATATATCTTTCGATTAGTAGACTAGACTTTTGATTTAGAGCTTCGTACGAAGTTCTTTTTTACTTCAAAAAAAAAAAAAAAAAAAAAAAACAAAAAGTAGTTTTTAAATAAAAAAGTGAAAATAAGTTCCGATATTTTTATCAGTTTCAGAATAAATATTAAAAAGTAGTTCAATTAATATATAACTTTATAAAAAAAGAATTATAAAAGCTATTCTTTACTTTTAAATAATTTTAGTATTTTCTCTGTAAAATAAAGTTCGTTATAAAAACAAATACTTTAATATTAATTTAGTAGATCTAAAGATTATTTTTTAAATAAATTAGAAGTATTTTTAATATAATAACTAATATTCTTTTGAAAATAACAAAAAACTCCATACGAAGCTTTTAACTAAAAATCTAATCTTTATTTCAATAAAAGGTATATCCCTATCATATTAGCCTTTAAACTTAAATCTATTCGAAGCGATTTAATTTATATAATAAATAATATTATTCCGATTATTAAAGAGTTAACTTTGATATCTTTAATAATTTTTTATCTAATTATTTAATTATAAATTCTTTTAATTATAAATATAACGACTTAAACAGTCGTTAAATATATCTACTTTTTTTTTCAAGTAAAAAAGAACTTCGTACGAAGCTCTAAGTTAAAAATCTAATCTCTATTTAAACGAAATGTACGTCTTTATAATACCGGCTTCTAGACTTAGGTCTATTCGAAGCGATTTAATCTATATAATAAATAATACCGTCGCCGATTGTTAAAGAGTTAGCTTTAACGTCTTTAATAATCTTTATTTAACAAGTTATAAATTCTTTTAGTTATAAATATATGAGATCTTTTAGTTTTATAAACTAGTTATTTCTTTTATTTTGAATTATTTATTATAAACTTGACCTATAAAAAAATCTATAATTAAAACTATTATTATTATTATTATTATTATTATTATTATTATTATCAAAGATATTAGCTTCTTTTTATACATGTTTATCTAAAGGTATACTTTTAGACGTTAAATTTAATTCGTATTATATAGTTAATTTAAAAATAAAGACTTTTTTAATTAAACCTAGCCGATTCAATATAATTAAAAGGGCTATTATAAGCGGCTTTTTAGAGAAATATATAATTAGAATTATTATTAATTAGGCGATTGTAACTAATTTAATAGAACCGAGCTTCGAAAATATTATAAGGCGGGAAGAGATAGTATTAATATTTCTTTTGGCGAGGGTATTTATGGGGGTATTATCGGAGGAGGACCGGGTATTTTTATATAAGGCTTAGGCGTTAGAATTAGCTAAAGATATAAAGGATTAGAGAGACTTTATAGAAAGTATCGGGATTTAAGGCCTAGAAGCTAGATACTAGTATCGTTTAACCGGTATTACTCGGTCGGCAAATACTATAGTTAATTTGGCTTTAGGAAGGGGGGCGGTACCTGGAGTGTTAGAGGACGGTGGGGTGGATTAGATAGAGACTTTAGAAATCATATAAGATAGTTGGACCTGGCTAGCTAGAGGATAGGCGGCGGTAATGCTATGTTATATAGGCTTATAGAGCTTAGTTAATAATCGCAAGTGCAATTTAATTTGTGCTAACTGGATATTTAATCGATAAAGTTAAGTCGAACTATACTAAATATATAGCTTGTAGATATATTTAACGACTGCTTAAGTCGAGATATATTTATAAGCTATATATTTAATATAATTCGATTTAACTTTATAAATTAGTTTATTAGTTTATATAAATGAAATTGTATAAAATTATACGATTATTTACTAAGCTTTATAAGATTGAATAATATAACGTTACTGCCGTTTATTTTATTGCTACTTATATCGTTAATTTAACTTTTATATATAAATTTTATTAATTATATTATTCAATTAGCTATCTAGCTCCGATTATTTTAAGTTATCTTGAAAACTTCATTTAATTTACTTTACCGTCTTCTAATATTCTAGATTAATTATAATGCTTATTAGCTAAATAATACTAGCCGAATAATACTAGCCGAATAATATCGGCCGAGTAATATTAATATCTAGCTTTTAAACTAATAATAGCTTAATTTTAAATACTTTTTATAAAATATTATTATATTTTTATATTTTTAGCTATTACTAATACTTTTTATAAAATATTATTATATTTTTATATTTTTAGCTATTACGAATACTTATACCTTACTAATAAAAGCCCGGTCTTCTTATAATAATACTTTTGCCGATATCCTTGTTAAAAAGGTAATTAGCTCGATTTTTTTACGCCTTGTAATATCTCCGAAATTCAGCTATAATAAGCCGATTATAACTGCTTAGCTGATAGTAGTTTTAAGTATATATTTGTCGAAGGAGTTTTTTATTATAGCCCTTTAGTTATATCGAATCGGCTAGGCTCGGTCGAAAAGTCTTCGTTATTAAAGTCGGTGGCGTAATATAAGATAATTTCGGCAGTATAAGATATACTTTTAAATAGGTATTTATAAAAAGTATTAGCTAATATTTTATAGTTCTAGTTGTAATAGTAATAGTTTTAATTACAGATTTCTTTTTTATAGATAAAGCTTATAATACGTAGTTTAAAATAAAGGAGATAATTAATATATAAAGCTAGAAGACCTTTTATATTTATAGCTAACGGAATTTACAGTTGGTTAAATAAGAATTATTAAAGACATTAGAATTAACTCTTTAACGTTCAACGACGGCACTTTCTATATAGATTAAATCGCCTCGAATAGACCTAGGTTTAGAGGCTAGTATTATAGGGATATACCTTTTGATAAAATAGAGACTAGATTTTTGACTTGGAGCTTTGTACGAAGTTCTTTTTCACTTTAAAAAAAGATTTAAATATAAAAAGTCCTTTAATTTTATAAATCAATTATCTCTTTTATTAGTTTTAAATTATTTATTATAAGCTTTATTTATAAAAAAAAAATCTGCAACTAAAACTGTTACTATTATTATTACTATTATTATAAAATATTAGTTTTTTTTTATAAATGCTTATTTAAATGTATACTTTTAGCCGCCGAGTTTAATTTATATTATATCACCGACTTTCAAAATAAAAACTTTTTAACCGAACTTAGCCGATTTAATATAATTAAAAAAGCTATTATAAGTAGCTCTTTAGATAAATATATAATCGGAATTATTATATGCTAGGTAATTATAATCAGTATGGAATAATTGGAGTAGTACGTACGCCTTGCGCACGTACTATCCCTACTTTTGTTAGATTAAATAAGGAGTTCTACCTACTTATCTTGTATAAAGCGCTATATCTATAGCGCTCTTGTAAAACATAACCAATCAATATAAATTCAACTACTAAGACTTACCGTATATGATGCAATATATAAATAAATCTATATATCATATGAAGTCTTACCTAAGTACGGATTATTACCAGGAAGATCCTGTTAATATTGATTAATATTGCCTTAACAAAAGTAAAATAAAACAGCTAGGCAGAAGAGGCGTTTTTAAGCTCGTATATAATAGTTCGGCTTCATATATACTTAAAGATAAATGATTAATATATATACTTCTTAGCATCTACGTTATATCCTATATAACGAATATACTTTAATTATATATATATATTAAACGAAGTCCCTCGGTATCGAAAATCGTTTTTATACTAATGTTATACTAGAACATACCTATCGTATAATTCAATGCCTGTAATAATATAATTAAAGGAAGAAATAAAGGAGATATATTATTAAGAGATATATGAAGAAGCAAGGATATACCTAAGATCGTATAATATAAACCTATACTATTTCAAGCTTATACTATTGAAACTAGAAAATAGAAATCCTTATTAAAATAAGAGATAATATAAGATAGTCGGAGCTGGATATATAAAGGTTAGATTAGCGATATAGGTAGCGACAGGATAGGCGGCGGCAACGCTACATTATATAAGCTTATAAAACTTAATTAATAATCGCATTAATATAATTCAATTCGTATAAACTAGTAGGCTAATCTATAAAATTAAATCAAACTATACCACATATACAGCCTATAAATATATTTAATAACTGCTTAAGTTGGATAATATAATGTCTTATTAATGAACAGGATATTAATGACTATTTTGTTATATATTATTTTGCTTTTTTTTATTATTTCAATTATAATAGATATAAGGTTTTAATATTGGTTCTTATGAAGCCTATTAGTTTTTATATTATATAAAGAAATAAGAATTACTTAAATTTAACGAGATTATAAGTAGGCTTTTATTTTTTATTTTTTTTTTAAATTTAAGCCCTTTATTTATATATATTTTTATTAGGAGCTTATATCTTTTAACTAAATATTTCTTCGTAAACGGCTAGATTATTTAAGAGGTTATTATTAATATAATAACTGTTTTTATATATTTCAAAAGCTCGTTTTTTGCTTTAATTAAGTAGCTTTTTCTTTTTTTTATTAGGATTTAATTGTTATTTTTTTTTTTTTTTCAACAAAAAAAAAACTTCGTATAAAGCTCCAAGTCAAAAATCTAATTTCTATTTAAACGAAAGGTATATCCCTATAACACCGGCCTCTAGACCTAGATCTATTCGAGGCGATTTGATTTATATAATAGATAGCGTTATCGCCTATTATTAAAGAGTTGATTATAATATCGTTAATAAATTTCATTTAATCACTGAGTTATAAATTTTTTTTAATTATCAATATAAAAGGTCTTTTAATTTTATAAACTAATTTTTTTTTATTTTAAGCTATTTATTATGAGTTTTATTTATAAAAAAAATCTATAATTCAAACTATTATTATTATTATTATTATTATTATTATTATTATTATTATAAAATATTAACTTCATTTTATAAATATTTATTTAAAGGTATATCTTTGATTACCGAATTTAATTTATATTATATAACCGATTTTAAAGATAAAGACTTTTTAATGAAATTTAACCGATTTAATATAATTAAAAAAGCTATTATAAATAGCTTTTGAGATAAATATATAATTGGAATTCTTATTAGCCGGGCGATTATAATTAGCTTAATAAACCCAAGCTTCAAAAATATTATAAGGCGGAAAAAGATAGCGTTAATAACCCTTTTAGTAAGGGTAATTATAGGGGTATTATCGGAAAAGGACCGGGCATTTCTATATAAGGCCTAAGCATTAGGATTAGCTAAAACATAAAAGATTAAAGAGACCTTATAAAAAGTATTAGGATTAAAGCTTAAAAGCTAAATACTAGTATTACTCGGCCGGCATCGCTCGGTCAGCAAATATTATAGTTTGTTTGAAGTATTAAAAGACGTTAAGGCGGATTAAATAAAAATATATTTTAAAGATAATATAAGATAATCGGAGCTAGCTAAAGAGGTTAAATTCGCGATATAAATAGCTGAAAGCGATAAGATAGGCGGCGGTAACGCTATATTATATAAGCTTATAGAGCTTAGTAAATAATCACATTAATACAATTTAACTCGTACGAACTCATAGGCTAATCTATAAAGTTAAGTCGAACTATATTAAATGTATAACCTGTGAATGTATTTAACGACTGTTTAAATCGGATTTAATAGTTATTAAAGGTTTATTAAACGAAAGGCTAAGCTAAAGGTAAAATATATTCTATCTCTTTTTTTTATTACTTTAGAACTTAATATTAATATTAAGTATAATAGTTGATATATTTGTTAATCTTTTAATATATACTTTTTTTAATATTTAATTGTAATTTTCTTTTATATATTTATACGGTTTTTATATCTTACTTTATTATATTTTATAAGATCTAATGATTTTTTTTTTCTTAATAACTTATAAGGGTTTTTCTTTGGCCTATAATACGAGCTAAAAGAATGTATTCTTACGAATAATATATTAGTTTATATTAGTTTTGTAGTTTTTTTCAAGGCTTTCCGGTTAATATAATTAAATAGTATTCTATATACCATAAACCGGGTAACTATATAGGATTTTTATATTTATTTTTTTTCTATTTAATAAAAATAAACGATATAGATTTTTAGGTCCTAATCAGATCATTTTAAACCTTTAAACTAGATAGGCTTATTATATTTCATTAACTTTATTTACATTTGCTTTTTTTAATCAAGTTAGATACGTTATGATTTTTATATTAGGTTAATTCATATATTTATAAAATCTTTTAAGTCGCCTTTTTCTTTTTAATCGGCTTTATACGATCGCCCCGCTTATTTTTTTAAAGAAGGCGTTAGCTATTATATTTTTTTTTTTTAGAATATAACGGACTTTAAAGTTAAAATTATATATTTATACTAAATATCCGACTTCAGCAGTCGTTAAATATATCTATAAGCTATATATTTAATACAATTCGATTTAACTTTATAAATTAGCCTACTAATTCGTATAAATGAAATTATATTAAATTATACGATTATTAACTAAGTTCTATAAGCCTACGTAATATCGCGTTGCCGCCACCTTTCCTATCGCTACCTATATCGCCAATCTAACCTCCTTAGCCAGCCAGCTCTAACTATCTTATATTATCTCTAAAACCTCCGTCTAATCCGCCCTATTATTCTTTAATACTCTAGATATTACCCCCCCTCTTAAAGCCGAATTAACTATAGTATTTGCCGACCAAGCGATGCTAGCCGATCGATGCCGGTATCTAGTTTTTAGGCTTTAAATCCCGATTTTTTTATAAAGTCTTTCTAATCCTTTATATCTTCGGCTAATCCTAGCGCTTAGGCTTTATATAAAAATGTCCGGTCCTCTTCCGATAATACCCTTATAAATGCCTTTATTAAAAAGGTTATTAAGGTATCTTTTCCTATCTTATAATATCTTCGAAGCTCGGTTCTATTAAGCTAATTGTTAACAGGACCTTCCTGCTAATAATCCGTACCTAGGTAAGACTTAATAGGATATATGGACTCACGTGTATACTGCGTTATATATAGTAAGTCTTAGTAGTTGAACTCAGATTGATTGGTTATGTTTCGCAAGAGCGTTACGGATGCAGCGCTCTATTTGAGATAAGTAGGTAGAACTCCTTATTTAATCTAATAAAAGTAGAGACAGTGGGAACGTAAGGCGTACGTACCACTCCAATCATTCTATACTAGCAACTTTCTATTATTGCTATAGACCTTCCCTTATATACGCCTCTACGTATATCTTCTTGTTTTATACCTTTCTTCTGTATACTTTCTATCGTTATAATCCCTTCCTTCCTTTTATACTCTAGAATACTATTCCTTTGCTCCTTATTTTCCTCGTCTTGATATTCCTTAATATTATACTTATCTTTCGACGTAAATAGTGGTTTTGTTCGTTATAATGAACCTTATAAGCACGGAATTGGGGTTGCCCTTTGTTATAGCGTCGGCGAGGTTATCTCCTCTATTAACCTAGTATATCATCGATTTCTTTTATATTTATACAACTATTTTAAAACTATAACGTCGATTATTAAATGCTCTTTTAGTATAGTATTAAGCTTTATAAGGCATTCGTATAAAGAAAACAAGTCGGTATATAGAATTAATAGTAGTAGGGGAAGCTGTAGTTCCTCGATAATAGTATTAAATATAGTAGTTATTATATATCCGAGGTCTACGCTAGCGACTATTTTATAAATCTCTAAAGCAAAGACGTTATATGTAATTCTTTTGTATTTGTTCGACGACTAGTATAGTAAATTGCTTCGAAAAGCGTATATATTGTTGTTTCGTATATCGTTGTTAATTAATATAATTATATATTTAATTTATAATATAGGATCTTTATTGTTAGTAAACGAACTGTTTATAAAGACTAGGGCTTTTGTTTGCGTTAAGTCGATTAATCTATATTATAGGCCTTACGTTTTATCAACGACTTATTATTTTAGTTGCCTATTAAGTGCTTTGAAATTGTTTTTTTCGGGGTTTTAGAACTACGTAATAATAAAGAGGTTAAAGGCTGCTTCTAGCTAGTAAATAGATGCTATATATATATATTACGAGTGCGTTAGATTATAGATTCCTTTTTGTCGTTGTTTTTCATAAGTTTTTTTATTTCTTTACTTTTTTAGTTTTATAAAGATGCTGTTTTTTTTGTAGTATAAGTAATAGCTGTTGAAATTAGTTTAATTGTTTGTTGCTTTTATATGTGGTTTTGTTTTAAAGCTAGCGCTAGTAAGCTTTTTTTTTTTCTATATATATATACGTTTTTATTTTTAGATTGAATATATTGTCGGTTTAAAGCTTTATAATCCCGAAAACTAGGCTTCTTTTAATATACTTATTATCTATAATTAAGAGATCAATATTATAATCGCTCGATTATATGCTTAGCTTGTTATAGTAATAATATAAGTAAATATCGAATTAATACGTTCCTGTTTTTGCGATGCTATATAGAAGTTCTTTAATTTATAAGATTATACTTTTTAAGTATTTTTTCTTTAATTATAAGCATAACTTTATAAGGATTGAATATATAAAGTCGGTTTTATTCTATATATATATTCATATAAATCGCGGAACTCGAGTATTATCCTCTTTTTTATTAGGGATAAAGCAAATATTAGAATTAAGTATTAACTATAGTATTATATTATAGGGGATTATATTAGTATTGTATTTTTATTGTTGTCTCTAAAGCTTTTAATAATTAGTCGTAACTTTTTATAAAGCTTGCCGAGCTTATTCTTAATCTTATTAATAAAGCGTAACTTAAATATATATATATTAGTGTCGTCGTTTTTGTTGTATTGTATCGGGATAATTATGCCCGAGTCGATTAATCCTTTAATTTCTTGGTGAGTAAACGCTTTAAAAGGGGCGCTTATAATTTCAATTGCGCCTTTTGTCGTAATTTTAGTGCGAGTTTGTAATAGTCGCTTTCCTTTTTTAAGATATATATATGCTCCGTATATGTTAGAAATATAATTCCGAGGTCGTTATTTTTAATCGACTAAGGTTTTTTTTATAGGTTTGCTTACGGTGGCTTTAAATAGATAAAAGACTCCGGTATTTCCGTTTTTAAGGCCTTAATTACTAGTTCTAATATATAATATCGATATAGTTTTACATATATAACACGAAAGTCGGAAAGATTATTTACGCCGTCGATCGTTATTATAGTTTTAGTAGTTATAAGGATTTTAAATGGGCTTATTTATTCGTTTAACTCGTAAAAAACGAGTACTTTCAATTTAATAAAAAGAGCTTCTAGCAATATCTTTGTTATTATAGGGCTTTTTTGTATTGTTAATATATTTCAGACCTTTTTTCTATATAGATCTTATATAGTTTAACTATTGCTTTTTAATTGTTTTTATATATTATTTTGCTAATTATAATAGTAAAGAGCTTTTTATTATATAACGTTATGTTCCGAATAGAAGTAACGTTAGTATAAGACTGTCGGGTTTAGCGGTATTATTCATTGTTTTATATATAATATATAGCTTTATTTCGTCTTTTATATCCGTTTTTATTTCGTTGTCGACAATCGTATAGATATAGTATAGTATTGTATTGTATTTTTTTTTATTTTTTTAACCGCTTAATAAGCCTCGACTAAGATTATACGATAATATATTCCGAATATTATAGCTTTGTATTTGACTCCTTCTGCTACGAATTTAGTATTAGGGTTGCTTATGATTTTGTTTAGTAGTTTTAGGTAGGTATTAATCTAATATTACTATAGGGCTTCTTATATATTTTTAGTTGATTTTAATAGAAGAAAGCGTATTATATTAAATGCTATAGTTATATCGACGATATATAGCGTAACTTTGCCGCTTAAATAGACTATATTGATATAGACCTTTGCGTTGAAGTCTTTGTCTTTTATAAGTGTAAATTTCTAGTATTACGGAGCTGCGCCTTTTATTTAATAATAGTAGTATATATATTGAATTGCTTTAAGCGCCTTATATTTTATATCTTTATGCCTTATTCGTTTTAAAACTATAGCGAGCTTGTCGATAGATAGGTATTTGAAGCGTTATAGACTTTTTATAATTTAGTTTCGTTTAAATAGGCTATATTTCTTTTTAGTTTATGAAGAATTAGGAATGCTTTTATCTGTATATTATTTTGTTATTATTTTCGTTTAGAATGTTTGTATTTAGACCGATAATTCGATGTCGGTACGCTTGATTATAGAGCTAAAAAATAGTTGTAATACTATTATTATTGTATATAAAATACGACTTTAAAGCAGGGACGTTTTTCTGTTTGTCTTCTATGCTTTTATTACTATTGTATTCCTGGTTAGAAATGCCTTTATAGTTCATAAGAAATATATGAAAGCTTGTTTTAATATATATCTAGTTACTTTTATTATTTTAAATCGTTCTTTTAATTCCTTTTTTTTTATAAGAATATACTTCGTCGACTAGCAACCTTTTTTATTGTATACCTAGTATTTCTGTAAGTACTAGCGATTGCCAAATTATAATGAGTTGTTTTGGTAGCTTTTTTTGTTATATATTTTTCCGGTATTGCTTAATTTTAATTGCTTGTACCTTTTTTTTATAAGGAAGGTATTGTTTATATTGTATAGTATTTGCGTAGTTTTAAGCGTTAAGCGTAGCTTATTAGCGAGTCTTCTGTAATTAGCAGATAAGTCTGTAATTTTATATTGGAATTCCGGAATATTTTAATAGGTTTGAATTATAGTTTTAATAAGGTATCGATCGGTTTAATATTTATATTTAAATATCTATTAATGTCAAAAAAGATATTTGAGTAGTTTATGAAATACTTTACTTTTATTAAAGTCTTTATTAGTTTCGTTTATATATATGTTTTTAAAGGAAAGACTCGTCTATTAAGTGAAGCATTTGTGTTTTTAGACTTTAATATTGAATTGCTTTTATAGTGTAAGGTATTATTAATGGAATATTGTTTCGGTAGGGATACGGTTGTTGAAAAATGTTTTCGCTGATTTGTTTAGTATAGTTAGAAAAAATGTATAGAAGTTTTTAGGTAATACTTTTAATAGTCGATAGAATGCTAGGAAATGTTATACTTTATTATTATTTAATATGTTATATATTTTACTAGTAAAGTTGTCTTTGTTTTTTTAGAATTTATTAAATATTATTAGCACTTAAATATCGACTTTTCTATTCGGATAATTACTTAATAGAAATATATTATACGCTGTTATTCCTTTAATCTATAGTTTTAGCCGGATATCTTACAAGTCTAGCGTTCCGGTAATATTATTTTATTTGTTGAATCCTATCGGTTATTATAATATTTTTTTGTATTACGATTTTTATTATATATATTGTTTTTATTATTATAAAAGCTAGTTTTATTGTTTTTTTATATACCTGCTAATATAAATTCAGGCTCTTATTAAAGTTTCGACAGGATTAGAAGACGTGCTTGCTCATATAGCTAACCTCTATTTAATCGAACATTAATCGATCCTTTACTATTTCTTTATAATACTTTGAATAAAGCTTTTGTTATTAATTAATATATATTTCATTATTCTATAATATTGTTTTTATTTTTAAACACATCTTTAATGTATATTATAATAAGGTTTATTATGCTTTATTAATCCGGTGAAAAAACAATTAGTTTATATACAATAATCTTTTAATATATTTCGTTTCTTCGCGTAATACGTCTTTTAATTAAACTAATAAGATTTTATCTTCTTAATTAATTAATTCTATAAATTATTAAATATACTATATTTCTATTCATCCTTTTTTAATATGATTTACTTTATTTCGGAATATTATATATAATATTCAATATAGTTCTAATTTGATTTTTATTAATATCTTCAAAGTTTATATATAAAAGTCTTTTATTTTTATTTTTTTTAAAGTAAAAAAGAACTTCGTGCAAAACTCCAAGTCAAAAATCTAATCTCTATCTAAACGAAAGGTATATCCCCACAACACCGGCTTCTAGACTTAAGTCTATTTGAAACGATTAATTTATATAATAGATACCGCCGTCGCCGATTATTAAAGAGTTAGCTCTAACGTCCTTAATAAGCTTTAATTATTCAATTATTAATTCTTTTAACTATAAATATAAAAAGTCTTTTAGCTTTATATAATAGTTATCTCTTTTATTGCTTTTAAACTATTTATTATAAACTTGATTTATAAAAAAAAAATTCTATAACTAAAACTATTATTATTATTACTATTACTATTATTATAAATATAAGATATCCATTAATACCTCTTATAAGTATCTATTTAAAAGCATACCCTTCGCCGCCGAGTTGAATTTATATTATATAAGTAACTTTAAAAACGCGGCTTTTTTAACCGAGCCTAACTAATTCGATATAATTAAAAAAGCTGTTATAAGTAACTCCTTTGATAAATAAATATTCAAAACAATTATCGGCTCAGCAATTATAATCGGCTTGTTATAGCCGAACTTCGGAAATATTACGAGGTACGAGGAAATTAAATTAATTGCTTTTTTAGCGAAGATATTGGTAGGGGTATTATTCGAAGAAGACCGGGCTTTTATCGGTAAGGTATAGGCGCCGGTAATAACTAAAGAGGTAGAAATATAGCAGTTTTTTATAGAAAGTATCGGGATTCAAGTTATTACTATTAGCCTAAGAGCTGGATACCGGCATCGCTCGGCCGGCATCACTCGGTTAGTAAGTATTATAATTAGTTTAGCTTTAAAAAGGGGGGTAATACCTAGAATATTAGAGGACAATAAAGCGGATTGGACGGAGTTTCGGAAATGATTTGAAATAGTCGGAGCTAGCTAGCTAGATATATAGAAGTTAGATTGGCGATATAGGTAGCGATAGGATAGCGGCGGCAACGCTATATTATATAGGCTTATAGAGCCCAGTCAATAATTGCAAATGCAATTCAATTCGTGTGAACTGGTTGTTTAATCTATAAAGTTAAGTTGAACTATACTAAATATATAGCTTATAGATATATTTAACGACTGCCTAAGTCGGATACCTTTTATATTTTAAATAAATAAGTATTCTAGCTTTATTATTAAGCTCTTTAGTAATACCTTTATATTAAAAACCTCCGGCTAATATTATTAAAACTATTCATTTAAAAACCTACAAAACCTACTTTTTGATAAGTATTAAACTATTATATAAACTAATAGTCGCCGATTTATCTATAACAATTATATATACTATAACTTCTATTACCGGTTCTATTAAAAAATTACTCTTAAAAAAAAATAATACTTCTACTATATAAAAGTTCCGCTTAATCACATCTTTATTACTTATATAATAAAAAAAAACAAAAAGCTTTATAATAATAAATTCAAAAAGAATAACTAATATAACTAAAACCGGGATACTCCTAAAACCTAAACTTAACAATATTTAAGAACTAAGCTCTTTATAAACTACCCCGCTCCATATAAAAAAAGTCATAAACATAAATATATAATAAAAAAAAAGCCCGGGCCTAGTAAATTCATAAACATATACAAAAAGCTATAACAACTCAACTCAATTAAATACAATAAAATAATAATAAAGTAGAAATATATAAATGATAATCTTTTTCCAAAATATTAAAGGCTTATAAAAAAATATAAATAAATATCATTATACTAATTATAAAGAAATTATTTTACCTTGATTTTTCGATTTTTTTTATATCCTTTTTTTTATTCAGTACCCTTAAATAAAACTTATATATAAAGGCAAAAACATAAAACAGGCTTAATCAATACTTTACTAAACGAATACCTATATTATAAATAAAAAGAAAAGAAAACGGGACCCTCTTATAAAATTTTATACAACCCCTGTTACGCATATTATAGGGAGTATATATTAAAGGGGCACGTACGCAAGCACATATAATAGCAGATAGATAAAGGGTATATACGCTACTACATATTCAATAATAAATAGGTAAAAGGAAAGCAGTAAAAAAATAGGGCGGAGCTTTATTTAAAGCTCCATTAATTAAAAGCTCGCGCTTCCAATTTTCCACTTTCTTCACACGCATCTTTTAATTCAACTATTTATAACCTGATTGATATACCCTATACTATTTGTTATATATAATAGTTACAACCAATAGCTATTAACTAGCCGATATCCTTAATTTATATATAAGTATAGCGTTAAGCTTAAAAAAACGCATATAATCGGGAATAAAAAGCGCCGGAAATAACTAAATACGGCGAGCTTTTATAATTATTATAAAGCGGAAAATAGAAGTATCCGAATATATAATATATCTTAATAATATCGAAAAAACTAGCTTAATAAATCCTATTAATCCTTTGATTTTCGAAGTAATATAAAATTCTAATATATATAATAAAAGAAATTATTTCAAGCTATTACTTTATTTCTTTTTATAAATCAAAATATTATGAATAAATTAATTATATCGAAATAATAAAAAAAAATCTAATATATAAATCTTAATTAATATCTCCTTAAAAAGCCAAGCCTTTTTATAAAATAATAAAAAAAAAAGTATAATTAAAACAGAATCATATAATATATAACCGAACTTAATTTCTAATTTGATATATTAAATTAAACCTTAAATTAAAAACTTAATAATCTTATAACTAATATTACAAGCTTGACAAATTAATTCCGAAATATAATAATCTATATATAACATTTTTTAAGGTATAGCCAAAAGTCTTTTAATCCGGTAACGCTTATTATAATAAAAAGGCAGAAGCAACGCCAGATAATAGATCTTCGTAACAAAAAATTTCCAAAAGAACTAATAGAAAAAGAAAAGCCTATAATCGGCTAAGATAAGCGCCGAATAAACGTATTCGACGACCAAAAGCAATCAATAAAAATATTTAATTAAACCCGAAAATAAAAAGAATATAACCCCAAACAACTAATACATCGTCGTAAACAGCCTATATGTAATCACAAACAACTTAACTTAACACATAACCTATAAAATAACTTCTATAGAACACACAAAAGCCTATATATTACTAATAATTTTAAAAGACATAAAAATAAAAAACTTTTAAGGTATATATAAAACCAAAAGTCGACAAAATATATATAAATAAAAATACCAAATAAATACTTTTTCCTTTTATCTATCGGAAATGATAGGCGTAATAATAAATTATAACAATTATATTAAAAAAGATGATATAAAATTTTTCGATTTTAATTTCAAAGATCTTAAAGACTTTAAAACCGTCGCTTCAAATAAAAATATTATCTATATAAATATATTTATATTTATAAAATACTTCAACACCTTTTTTAACATAAACCTTACTAATAACGACAAGCTTATATATATCTAACAAATACTTTTAAAAAAAACCACATTAATATAATAAAATATTATATTAATAATTAAAGAATATCAAAGAATATAAATAAATATAATTAAAAGATTTAAAATACTATTAATAAAACGCTTCAAGCCTTATCTAACCATTACTACCTATAAATAAAATATAAAAGCATTTATATTAAAAACAATTATAAAAAAACAATTCGATATTATTAACTTAAATCTTTAAAATAATATAATAAACTAAAATAATAAAGACCCTTAAACTTAATAACTGGAATTAACAATGAATTATAATTTAAATTTAATCGAAAATAAACAACGAAATCAAACAATATTTATAATTACTTCGAAATATAAAAGGCCTCGACAAATAAAATATAAACATTCATATAGCAATATCGATCCTAATTATAATTACTATTCAATGATATCCGCGCCTTACTTATAATAAACTAATTATAAACAAAACAATCTTAAAAATCAAATCTAACAATAATAGTAAATATAAAAGCTCCTATTTTAAACGCCCCGCTCAATAAAATTAATA
>WXYE02285152.1:0-13993 GCA_011319275.2 Echinosphaeria canescens | reverse complement strand
GTGCAACTTATAACGGCACAACCGCCGCCGTCGTTTCTTTACCAGATACAAACAGTTTCACCTTTGGCACCTCTCCGAACAATATTATTAATACTATGGTTATGGATAGTTCGGGCAACTTGTATATAGGTGGTGCATGGACTAATACGGGCGGTTTTCTAGCATCCGCTTATATCGGCTATATAAATACGCCTCCAACCATAGGCGCCACTGGTACGAACGCTCCTAACAATATTGTGCGGGCATTGATTTACCACCCACAAACCAGTCTCCTATTTGCCTTTGGTGATTTTACTAATAGCGGTACTAGGTGGGGGTCTGTAACGGCACCTGCTACCGGTGCGGGTACCTGGGGCAATCCGACTGGTACGGGTACCGGATTTAACAATACTGTTCGGGGTGCTCTTTTGCAACGTAATCAGCGTATCCTCATCTGGGGCGATTTTACCCAGGTCAACGGGGTACCCTATAATCGGGTAGTGGTTTACGATCCGTTCACCACTACCTTTAGCGCAGTTGAGCAAGGTTTTTCTAGTGGCTCGGTCAACGCCGCCCTCCAATTACCGAACGGTGATCTAATGTTTGGCGGCACTTTTACCACTACCGGTGCCGGGCTAACCACAAACTTTGTAGCTCTGTACAATGGCACTCAGCTAATGCCAGTAGCCGCCAACAATCCGTCTGGGGCAATCACGCAATTGGCCTATTTCAATGGCACCGTATATGCAGGCGGGCTATTTAACAATATCCCCGATGCGCTAGGCAACTCCGGTATGTTCAACGGCGGCATTATCCAGCTAACCGGTGATTACTGGATACCGGTACCGGACTTTATGCCGTTCTACTCGGCTGGAACTGGCCCAACCTTCATAGGCGCCGCTTCTGGTGCCCTCTATGTGGCTTCCTCTGCTACGGGGGCGGGGCCGGATACAGCAGGTGTAACTACCGTCAGTTACCAGGGCACCGCAGACGCCTACCCGTATATCGTTATCCGTTGTCTGGTTGATGGCACCATACCACGCGCTATCATCAATCAGGCTACCGGTGCCGCCCTGTACTTCAATTACTACGGTATGCGGGCGAACGAGATTATCCTAATCAAGTTCGGTCCAACCGGGCTAACCATTACCTCCAATCTGATTGGCGATATGATACGCTACCTTATGCCAATGTCTGACTTTACCGGATGGGCTTTGACCACTTCCCTTAAGCACAATACCGATCCCGCCCCGATGACACCAACTGTTTACGATAATCCTATCCAGGTACTCGTAAACAATCAGACACCCTCCGTGGAAATTTACTGGCGTACCAACTACCAGGGCTTTAGTGCGGCGGCCACGGCACCATACAACGGACTATAAGAAGGGAGGTTATACTTACTATTATGATGATTTATAGAGTAGATGTAGAACTCCCGAACGGCTTTATGTCCACATCCTACAAGATCAACGATTATTACTCGCTTGAGCGGGCGGAGGCGGTCAATAGCACTGGCACCCTCACGCTAGAACTACCCATTGGCTATCTAAACGCCCCGTTCTATCCTGACCGGCCAGACCTTGTGCTGTGCGTAATGGAGAAATTCGGTAACAATCCGTGGCGCCTCTCACGACAAACTAAATGGTTTGTGCAGAGCGTAGAAATACGTTTTGACGGCACTAAATACTTTTTGGTAGTCAAGGCGATTGACGCCATCGGCTTACTACTGCGTAGATGCATACCGTACTATGCCCCTAACACGCAGACTGGCGATACTGGCTCCGCCCAATCCAATATTGCCAGCACCTTTGCCGATGATATGATCAAGGGTATTATCCGTACTAATCTGGGTGCGACGGCAACCGATTACACGCAAACGGCGCCCGCCTCCCTGGTACCGGTACGCTCTCTCAATAGTAGCCTTTTTGTCGTCGATGCTAATGTAGGTCTGGCGCCAACGGTAGGCGCTAAGGCTATCTCATGGCGTAACGGACTACTGGCACCGTGTCAGGAAATAGCCAGCGACTCCGCTCAATTAGGCTTGTATCTGGCGTATGACGTGGTATGGACCGGTAGCACGCTGACTTTTAGAACTTTTATTCAACAGCGTGGTCGATTGCGTAATCTGGTACGATCCGCCCGGCCTGTCAATCTCTCGCCTGAAAACGGGCTGGCAACCGCCTCGCTCCTGTTTGATTACACAAACGAATACAACTCGATCTACTGTGCCGGGCAAGGCGAGGGCAACGAACGGGTAATCCAGCAAGCCAGTGACCCAACTCGCATAGGTCGTTCCCCCTTTGCCCTTCGGGAGGGATTTGTGGACAGCCGTAACGGTGGCACAACCGCCGCCGCTGTACTGGCTGACGCGCAAACAGCCCTCCGGCAAGGCCGCCCGTTGCAGCAGTTTACCGCTACGCTTAGTGAGACTCCTACGTTTCGCTATGGGGTAGATGGCGACGCCGCATTTGGCGATATTGTTTCAGCCAATTTTGTTGGCTACCAATTTGACGTAATGCTGGAGCAAGTAACGACCTCTGTCAAAGCCGGGCAACCAGCGCAGCACAGCGTAAATCTAAGGAGCGTGGTGTAAGTATGGGATTTGACCAACAGATTTACAACGAACGTCAGCAGGACCGGGCTATAGATCGTCTACAAGCGATTGAACGCCCCGGCCTTCGGGCTGGCACGGCTTTTCCAGCCACGCAAGTACTTTATCAGCGCTGGCTCCGTACCAATCTGAGAGCGGAGTTTATCAATACGGATGGTACGGGTACGGGCTGGCGACAATTGTCCGTGCCATCTTTTGATACCCTTGCTCAAATCAAGGCGCTTACTGGCGTACCAACCGGCTTTAGAGCGTTCGCGCTTGACATCAATTTAGAGTTTTACTTTGACGGTACCCGATGGCTAAGCTCACACGAGTATAGCTTACCAATAGTACACTACCCGAACGTGACTGCGGCCAGCGTTACTGTTAATCCAACCAACGCTGTATTACAAACCAGCCGCCAGCACAATGATTACTCGATTTATTTGACCAGGGCGGAGTTTGAGGCACAAGTTGTTACCAATAACAATGCGACAAATTACTGGACCCTGACGCTAAATCGGCAAGATAGCACGAATACCCAAACTGCTATAGGGTCAGTAAATACGAGTTTGGCGACTACGAACGTGGTATATCAGCCGCCCGCCCTGACACCAAATCTTGTATTGACCTCCGCACAAGCCTATAATTTCCAGGTCAATTATTCTTTTGGTGCTGGTTCGCCTGGAGCCTGTCTTATTTTCCCGGCGCATTTGTTCTACCGGCTGATTGGATAGATAGGCAAGGGACTAACAACAATGGCAACATTACAATTTATGCGCTTAGACAGCTTCCCCATATTCGTTCCTTCTATGTTGCTACTCGAATTTCTGACCATCAATGGCGATGGTCTGACATGCGCCCTGTTCGGTATGGGTGGGGCGCTGTTCGGGCAAATCCGGTATTTCACCAAGCGCGGCGGTCGCTTCAACCTGACCGACTTTTTCTCAATGGTTGGATGGGTATTGATTGGTGGGTTTTTCCCTTTAGTACTTTCTTTGCCCGGCGTACCGACATATATAGGGCCGCTAGCAACTCCCATCATAGCCGTGCTATGGTCGCCATTTATAGTCTACCTATTCGATGTGGCAGAGAAGCATTTGCCCTTAATTCTCCAGAATATTTTAATCCGGTTTGAGAAACGCAAAGAGATCAACCAGGCGATAGCCCGCATAGAGGCGGAGGCCAAAATTGAATTAGAGAATCAAAAGCAAGAAAAAGAACAAGAAAAGAAGAAAGACGACTAAAATGTTAAGTACTGTAATCTATCAAGCAGAATTTGGAATTATAGCTTGCCTTGTAGTTGTCTTATTCTCTAAGCGTCGCTTTATCAGCCGATGGGGATTTGCAGGGCTGGCAGTAGTCGTTGCCCGGCTGGTAGGCCGCAGTATTACAAACGCACAAGCAGGTACTACTGCCAGCCCCGTATATGAATTTTTGGGTACCGGGTATATGATGCATTCGATCAATATTCTGGCTATCCTGATACTGTCGGGCGAACTGATAGCTGGTACTAAATGCTGGCGAGTAGCACGTATTAATAAACGCCGCCGTTTGCGTAAGCTTGTCGCCTTGCAAGCATCTGATATAATTATTGTTAAGGGGGATAAATAGATTGAAAAAGTTTTTAGCAAAGATACCTATTTACGCCGAAGGTATCGGGATCGCAATCGGCGCCGTGGTAATTCAGGCTCTTTACGCTTATTTCGCCAGCACCCCGCAAGACGTCTTTACATGGCAAGGCCTAGGCTACGCTCTCCTAATCGCCCTCACAAGCGCGGGCTATAGCCATATCCGTTTACACCAGCCCGCCCCGGCACCCGTATTACCATCGCCTGCGAATGAAACGCCCACTACTCCGGTAGTCGTTACCACGCCCGCCATCATCCAGGTTGAACTAGGAGACAACGATAATGTCTCAAATAGTTGAACATACCATTACCAATGCTCTGCTAGACCGAGCGGGTAAAAAGGGGGGCTTTAACAAAAAGAAAGCTGTGCAGCTTCACATACAGGACGGCTACGGCAAACTAACCAGCTTCTTTAATGGTGCGCAGGCCGATAGCACCATGCAGATTATGCGTAATGGTACTATCTACCGTCTTTTGTATGATGATGATGTGACATGGACCAATGGGGATTGGACACCGCCGTTTGACTATTCGCGGGCTTTCGTCAAGCAATATGCCAATACTGAGTATTCCGGCAACCTCATGCTGACAGTAGAACTGGAAGGCAAGCCCGGCGATGTCATGCCGGAAGCGCAGTATCTGGCAATGCTATGGCTGTGCCAGTATTGGTGCAATCTCTACCACATCCCCATGACGCGAGACTGGATCATCCGTCATAGTAGTTGTGGGGAGCATAAATATTGCCCTGGTCCCTATGTAAATGACGACAAACTATTTAAAGATTTGGCAGACGGTATAACTTCTATGGATAACAACCCGAACAAATACGATATTGGTACAGGCTTTCAGCAAGAGCTTGCCAAACGTGGTCATGTCTCCCTGACCAACGAACAGTTCTACTCCCCCGATGCAGGGCAAACCCTCGAAAAACGGTCTTTTATGTGGGCTAAAGACCCTACTACCGGCAAAACCTACATCTACCTGTACTTCGCTGGCGAGGGAGTTGTGCGGGTGGTCGAAGAAATTTAACCTCTACCCTCTATTTATCTACTTATTCAGTCTCTATTAATAACCAGCCAATGCCCTGATTAAACTGCAATCGGGGCATTTTTATTCACCACACGACATTAAGAAACCTTAACAATATTCGTCTTGAAACCCCTTGCATTATTGCAGAACTGTGCTACAATTAAAGAGTAGACAACAGAGTTCTACACAAGCTAAAAGGAGAAACCAAGATGACTACTACAATGATTTTAGACAACGCTACCGAAGCCCAGATTGAAGCCGCTAAGGCTCAGGTGATTGCCGAGTTCGCCCTGACCTTCGACGCCGATGGCGAAATTACCACCGAAGGCTGGACAATGGAAGATTACGCTGACGCGGTAGCCCGCGTAATCGCTGGCCTTTAATTCCTTTAGTGCTGGTGCCGCCCGGCTACAATAGGCGGTCTCAAACAATATGCAAGAAGGCTGGAGTCGAGCGAGCAATACCCCGAAATATCATTATTACAGGGATGGCATTGCTTTATGTGAGCAATGGCTCACTCTCAATAATACTGCCAATTTCCTTGAGAGTGAGCCCAATAATCCTAGGGCTAAATGTGGTGCCTGTAATAAAAGCCGTAATAAAGAACTAGGCCGTAAGTTTTGGGAGCAATAGGGAGAATTAAATGACGGCTGAAATTAATCAATCAGAGTTCGTCACGATAGCCGAAGCGCAAGCTATACTTGGCAAGCGGGAAGTATTGCCAGTGCATCTGACCAAAACCACCCTGCGTTCCCACGTGGCACGGGGTAATTTCCCTGGCTCGTATAACGACCGCCCAACCGAAACGCATAGAGGTACGCTGTGGATACCTCGCGCACTGCTGGCTGATTGGCAGCCGCGTACAAGAGGGCGGCGCTGGTATAATTTCATTAAGGGCGAAGGGGAAGCTGACCAAAATTAAAAAGCACAAAAAGAAGGGTAACAACTATTATGCGTCACATTATCAGCCGTTTTACTCGCTTTAGCCTCCGGCCTACCAGCACCACTGTTGCAACGCCAGCCACCGCTACAAACTCGCCGACCAAAAAGCGTAGTGAGATTTGGTGTCACATCTGCGATTGCTTGCATGAGCCACCAATACATTTCAGCTAATTAAAAAGGGCTACCGTTTGTAATGACGGTAGCCCTTTTATTATTATACCCTTCCTATGATTTTAATTCCCTTATAACACCTCCGGCTATCTCACACAAAATGCTAACTATTGCAACGATTGAAACTATGCGTACCCACCAATCTATATCATGAAAGAAAATCAGGATCGGAATTGACCAAATTGCAGCTACCACCATTGCAACCGCCACTAAACTATGTCCCCACTGTGATAAACTCATAATCGCCTACCCTTCTATAACTTGCCTCGGTGCAATGGTCCTCACCTCTCGCACTTCGTTTGCATCCAATAAATAATTGCGCCCATCCGCCAGCCTAGCAACGCCTTCGCCATTAGGTAGCACTCGCACTCTTGCACCCTCTTGCAAAGACATTACCAGTAATTGCGTGAGTACTGTTTCTCTGTAACTGGCCTCTTGCGCCGTCTCGCGCCGCATCTGTGCAAACACTTGCAGGCTATCTCGGTGCATTTGCACCATTGCATTTTCCTTGCTCCCATGCCTCTTTATAGTCTGCAATGCCATGCCTGCAACGGCTGTCACCATTAACAGGATAAGTAGTACCAGAAACAGGATAATAGCTTGCAAGTAGATATTATCTGTCAGCAATTTGCAATCGCCTCCCTTCCTTGCGCCCATCAATGTAGCCAGTGACATACGCGCTCCACATATCGATCAACTCTTTTTCCCACATCCTTGACTTAGCGGTATAGGTCACGTTCCAAACAGCAAACCGATCTGGTATTAAGTCAGCATACCGCCCCTTGATTTTGATGTCATAGCTTGGGAAGATGTCTGGTAGCCGATTGACCGCTTCCGCACATAAATCTATAATGATTGGATCATAAGAATTTTCCATTAATCCAACCGTGAAAAGCTTCCTTTTCTTTCTAAGTAGCATTTTCTTGCACCACCTCGAAATACTTTGGAAAATCCTCTTTAGCCACTGGTATGATGTAGCCGCCACAACCCTTGACCAAGTAATCACCATCCGGTACTTGCACCATACCACTAGCGGCCCATCCTGGGAAATGAAGATTCACATGATATTTCCCAAGCTGGACAAAATTATCTTTGTCGCTTTCCCCAAATTCCCAAGCCGCATAAGGCTCTAACCATAATGGTAAACTCCCGGCTGGTAACTCATCCCACGAGTCGACTTGCCAAAATTCTACTTCATTTTGCTTTAGTTTAGCCTTGTCCATCGCCTTTTATCCCCTCTTTTTACCGTTAAGAACGTTAATGTTAAGCCGTTAAGCACCTGTTTCTACGCTCAAATCACCACCCATACCCATCTTAACGCCTTCATTGCTTAACGCTCTTAACGTTTCCTCTTTAATCTTTTTAGCCTTGTCGTAATAGTCACCAGTGCCATCAACGCTAGTCGGGTAAAGCTCTCTGGCTAGCGCCCGACCTGATAGCGTGGGGTTCCGAGACAAGAGGACAGCCGTTTTAAGGTGCCTCCCTGTCAAGGTACTCCCATTGTCCAAAACGCTGCTAGCCGCCTCCGTAGCTTCTGTAGGCAGTCGGAAAATCGCGCTGGCAGGGATATGCCCGGCTTCAATTTCCGGTAAAAAAGACACGTCAATTTTGTACTCTATGCCTTCCCAGATAAGTACCGCTGGACGCTCATTAGGGCCGAACGCTTGCGGGCGTAACTGGCTGGCTTTTACCCCTAAAAGTATCTGGCTGAAATTCTCCAGGATGTCACTCTCGCCCTCAATACCTAGCGTCTTTACCCTGGTAGAGTGGGAGAGGATAACCAGATGCAAGCCAATCTTACGCCCCTCTCGTGCAATCTCTTTCATAAATTCGTTGGCACTCTCGCAATGCGCTGCAAGGCTACCAAACTCATCTAAGAAGATGGTAATCGGTTTGAGAGTACGCCCTAGCCCCTGTTTGCGGAGGTCGTATCTGCGCTTCTTTTCTGCAAGGAAAAAACGCATTACGCTTTCCGCCTCCGCATATTCGCAACCGGCACCGATAACATGTACCCCGTTCCAATCACCCGGCTCTGCGTGAGGGTCTATGACCGCAACTTGATGACCGGTTGCAACTCGCGCAACCATCAATGCATTAGCCGTGGTACTCTTGCCCGCCCCGCTTGGCCCAATGTTTGTTATGTGCCGATCATCGTTGACAACCTTATACCACCATTCACGCGGGTCATCTTCCTGCGCTTGCGTCTGTGTCACCGATTGTGCATCACTGACTTGCACTGGAATATACACTGGCGGTTTGTCTGGCAGTCTCATTGCGATAGTTGCACCCCCACTTGCTTGCAATTGCATACGCCTTAAACGCAACCGTACCGCAATAATGCCTTTTGCAGTCAGTGGTATAACCACGCCTGCAACGAACAGCGCCATCACTAATATTATTTGCAATGTTGTGAGTGCATCGTTTTGCGATTGCGGTACGGTTTGCATACTAACCCCTTATTTTAGCAATACTTGATAAAGCCGTTATGGCTACCATCCCGACAAGCCGCCATGAAATCCAAGTACGTATTAAAATACCATCCCTCTGGATGTTTATCGGCAACAGCTTTCTCTAAATTTTCCTCGAAATCCTTATAGAGTAGCCCGCACACCTCAGTACCAAGATAGCCGTCGCAATCTGAAAACCAGATGAGGGAAAAGAAGGGCATTTCTTGAAACCGTTCTACATCCTCGTAAAATTCATCTTTGCTGACATCTGTAACCAATGTGCGAAGCCACTCACGCCATCGACCATAAGCGGAGTAAGGCCTGCTAAAAAATCGGCGGGCGTTATCATACCTGTAAACCGATTCGATTTTGATGTTTTGCCCCAGCCTTTTACACCAAAAACCGTTAGCATCTGGATGCCTTATATCGGCTATATTTACATCCCAGATATACTCCGTCATACCATCGTTGTCACCTAATTGGTAGTCTTGCTCGTACCTATCCCGACTCTTGCAGGTACCAACCTCTCTAACATTCTCATACACAATGCAATCTAAACCCATCTTATTATTTTCCTCTCAGTTTGCTCCAATGCTCCTTGATACCCGGCTCCGGTCCTATCGCACAAGTAAGGCTGATTACAAGCGCGGTACCAGTCAGAGCCAGCCCGTTCATTTCTACATCAAATACCAGTAGTGGCAAGTGCTTACCCGCGAGTAGCACCACCACGCCCAACCAGGTGCTACCTACATCAATTGACAGCACTACGCACGTCATCTTGCAATGATAAAATGTATATCTCAGAAACGCTGGTAATCGTCTCTCCCAGTATGTTGCTACAAGCGGGTTCGCCCACAAGAGGTAAAACGGCGGTAGCCCGGCCCGCTCGTAAAAGGATAAACCGATACAACCTACATAGATCAACAGCCCCCAAGCGTTATCCTTTAGCGCCGGGTACATATAGACCACGAATAGTACCGTACTATACGCCCCTACCAGCCATAAAGCTGCCCATAGCGCAATCCCAAACAGGTCGCCTCCTATGTGCTGGCTTTTGCTCAGATTGGGCATCTTGCGCTTAGCTGGCTCTGCAAACACATCTGCATACAGTATGTCACCAGCGGCTACCTTTACCGGTTTTATTTCCTCATTACCCGGCTTGACTCTTACTGTTGGTGCCGCTGCCTTTTCTGCTTGATTATCCCCTTGCGTATCAATCGCGCCACCACCCGGCTTGACTCTTACTGTTGGTGCCGCTGCCTTTTCTGCTATCTCTTGCTGATATACTTTATCAACATCTACGGCTTTAACACCATTTGCATCCTGTAATACTTGCATCACTTATTCCCATCCCTCTTACTGCTAATCATTTAAACTCACCGATTTAATAGACCGTCAATATCCCCTCTTTTTGGGCATCCCTCAAATCCCACGTATCTCTATCGTATTTATCTGCCATCATCTTAATCCTTTCTGTTTAATTGATTACTCAATAACCTTGACTTTGCGGTATCTTGACCGCCAAGACGCCAGCGTATTAGGCTTCACCCCTTGCGCTATGGCTTCGTCATCTGTCAGTTCACCCGCCTTGTACGCCTCTTTCAAGATGTACAATTCGCCTTTGCTGCCCGCCTGCACCGGTACGCCTAACCACTCCTCCAATTTCTTACCAGCTTTAGCGGCTAACTCAACAAATCTGGCATCAATTTCGTCTTGCTTACGTTCCGCATCATCTATAGTTTGCGCTTGTGGCTGTATGTCTGCTAAGAATTGCTCTAAGCGATGATTAAAATCGGCTGGCTCATTCTCGATTAATTGCCGATCATGTTCTAATTGTGCCATACCAGTTGTAACCAAATTCGCCAGCCGTCCCGCCGCTTCAGCGTATTCTATTGCTTCTTGCGGCACCTCTGTAGCTGGTACCTCTTGCTGCTTAGCTGGCAAAGGCTTGCTAACCGTATGTACCACCATCGTATAGCCGAACGCTACGAGCGGGAAGCCAGCGTGCAAGAACGCCCCCCAACTTTCAGCAGGCCAATACAGGTATAAAGCCACCGACACACTGAAAAACAGGGCTGCCAATGCCGTACCCCATACCCACCGATTGAGGTGTTTTACCGTGCCACTATCACCGCCTTGCCCCTCTGCCCACGCAATAGCGCCGACATAGGTAAATTCAAAGGCGGCACCGGCTACCAGCGCAAACCAATCTGCGAGAGGGCGGCCCCGATTGCTTTCGTACCACCACGTAGCTACCACGTAAGCTTGCGGTAGTGCCAAGCCTAGCAAGGGGAAATAGCGGGCTTCGACCAGTACTAGGAACGGGCTAAGTCGTTGTTTCAGGCTCATTAACTGCCGCCTCCTTTGCTTTCAAACCAGTTTCTATGCTGTCTAAAAACGCCTCTAAACATTCGCAGTAACCAGCCAGCCTCGCTGGTAGCAAAATATTCGCTGATAAAGGTATCTCCATACGAATTTCCGTAATCATTTCAGGGGCCGTCCAACTATCAAATACAATTTTGTATGGCCCCTGAAATGGTTTTCGTGCCAGTATTTTTTGCATACGCGCAACCTTGTCAATATCAGGATTACGGTATACCACTATCTCACGCATCGTTGGTTGTGCCATTCTTTTGTGCATCCCTTACTTTCTTTACTGTCCTGTTACCCTTTTGCCGCTCAACAAACGCCCACTCTGGTAAATCATAACCCTCTTGCTCTGCCAGTAGCCGCAGCCCGCGACGGATTGCATTGCTCTGACTACCCGCCAGCTTGCCTAGTTCGACCAGTAAGGGCCGCTCCCTACTCTGCGTCTGGAAGCTGTAGACTTTGTTGCTTAACTCATTTTTCTTCATTTACCTCCCCTAACTTTCCGCTTGTCCGGTGCAATCACAGTCACCATCGTCGTCACCGTTGCAGGCGCAATTTCTATCTAAGCAAGTCAAAGCGCGTTTGCAATCGCATAGGGTACAAATGCAAGGAGTATCTGCGAGTATCGCCTCCGCCCTCTCTATCAATTCCGCTTGTATTTCTTCTTGCGTATCCATAACAACCGCCTTTCTTTTGGCTTTCAATATTAAATAATTAATAATCTATTTTACCGCACATTGCAGGATATGTCAATATATATGTATATATAAATCTTAATATTTAGCCCCTTGACATATATATGTATATATGCTAATATAGAGATGTCAGAAAGATAAACACACAAACAGAAAGAGGCACACAAATGAGCAAATGGATTTACGTAGTATCCCAACCAGATGGCGAGACTTGGGCGGTATGTTATCGCGAAGATGGTACGGTAGCCGAAGCCTGCGGACCATTGCACTACAGCGAGGTAACTCAGGTAAATCTCGATGAAGGGGATTTTAACAATGATCCTGAAACTGCACAATGGGTGGAGGAAAACCCGAACTTGTTCCATCAATTGACTACCGAGCAAATCGCAGAGATCGAATTGTCGAAAAGAGGGTAATCAAAATGACCGCACCAGCTACCACTACACAGAAAGAGGTCGTACTCTTTAGCCGCAACCTGGAACTAACCGAATGGGTCAATGTAGAGTTCCAGGCGAAGCAATCAGACCCAACCAAGCCGATCATCAATGCGTGGCGGTACGGGGATAGCGCAGAGGGTCACGACATCTCAGTCAGAGAGTTCGTCAATGATTGGGGAAGCGAGTCGAAACTGCGCGGGGTCTGGAAGCAGTACGAGGAATGGCTAGACCTCAATTATCCGCTTTGCTGTGAATGTGGGGGAGGTACGGGACAACGAATAATGATGGCTGGTAGCGAGTTATGCGATAGTTGCCTAGACTACAACCGGTTTGTAAAATAGAAAGATAGAGGAGAAACAATGTTGAAAATAGATAAATTTGAGGTCATAGCCGTGTCGTTAGTCGATACGACTCAAGCAGATGAGTTCGGACGATATGATTTGTCCGCTATCCTAGTAGATGTGCCAATTGCGGATGTGGCGAAAGTACCCAATCTTGATAATTACAAAATTGGGGCAATCACCCTACATGACCCACATTTTGCCTCCAAAGAGATCGGCAATGAAAAGGTTGCCGTATCCAGCCTAAACCCGACAATTATCCGGCTTAGTCGGGGCGACGAAAAGCATCGGGAGGTACGGCTATGGTTTGCCGACAAACGGGCAACCAGTCTTGTCCAAGCATGGAAAGCAAATGATTTCGATTCGCTTATCGAAAGTAAATTTTGGTATTGAGAACTGAAACAATTGTGCAGCTATCTAACCAGAGTAAGCCTTAAACCCGTTCCGTTTGACTAGCTCTCCTCCCGACAGTTGCAGAGCGCAACAAACAAGCTGGCTTACTCTGGTAATGGTGGCACAATCAATTAACGCAAGAGAAAGAAAGTAGGATAATAACCACAATGGCAAAACGTCATGACACACCGTACACAGCTAGCAGCGCCAACGATAACTACAATCAGGCCCGGCGCTATGCCATAGAAACTGAGATAAGGATTACCAGCGACGCACTAAGTTCTTACAGAGGGGCTCTCTCGCGGGCTACCTTTGCCGCCGACAAAAAACAATACGCACAAGAGGTGGCGAACTTGCAGTCACGGCTATCAGAATTGTATAGCGACTTACGCAATCTATAACAGGCAAATAGGGAGGGGTGATGCGGATAATGCCAGAGAAAACATTGGAGCAAATCAGGCTAGATTTTGAAGGCAAAGTAATTCGATACCTTCGCGCTGGCTATCATATCGACTGTTTGATGTCGGTAGCCAGCCTGGAGAAAGTAACCGATAATCCAGACAACTACCTGCTTAACAGGGTATATCAGCAATCAATACCAGTTTGGATGGTTGCCCGTCTGATACGCAAGGGGATAATCGTTTACTCACCAACCGGGGATTACCCGGAACGATATATTTTGAAGGAGGGGTACTAAGGCGATGGAATATGCACAAATATACTGTCAAAATGATGCAGATGGGGATAAATGTTATTATTTTCTCTGTGAAGGTTCACGCTATCAATTACCGCTTGGTAGAGCTATTTTCCACTATCTCAATCTAGTGGCTAAAGACGGATGGTTGTTTCAAGGGATGGTTGGCGATGACATAATATTAGGGAGGGCAAAGAAAATTGATGGTTAGTTTATCTTTTGAAGTAGTGGGCGGCATATCGACTGCCCACAGTCCTAACGCTAAGACTGG
>WXYE02285051.1:0-13996 GCA_011319275.2 Echinosphaeria canescens | reverse complement strand
CGTGCCCACCTGGAACACCAGCCGCCCGGCCTCGCGGGCCGGGTCGAGCCGGAACACGACCGACTCCTCGGCCGCGGAGGCGCGCGCCTGGTTGGCCGACGGCGGCCGCGTGAACTCGACCATGCCGGTGCGCGGGTTGACGCGGCGCGTGGCGCCGACCATGGCGTGGTCGACCGTCTCGGGGCCTGCGAGAGGGAAGACGAAGGAGTTTGTTAGCTGAAAGGTCGGGTTGCCTGAGGAGGGCACAAGTAGGAAAAAAGGGGGATAGAAGAGAGGAGAGGAGAGAAAGAAAGGCCAAACTCACCCCACACCAAGTCGGCGCCATAGTGCAGCGCAAGCAGGCGGGACGGGAGCTCCCCGGAGCGCACCATGGGAGCGAGGACGACCTTTCCACGATAGTCGACCCCGCGAGGGGGTATGGGCACGAGTTTTTTTGCTGCTCCGGACGTCGTCATGATGGCTCCAGCCCGGAACAGGCGAAAGATCATATCATTGGGGGAGGGGATGCTGCGGAATCGTTGTATGATTCCTGTTGACGGAATAATGGGCGCAAGTCAAGGTTGGCCCCAATTCTCCGAGTTGGGAAAGAATTCGACTCTAGTGACTGTGGAAGACGGAGGTAATTACCCATTACCATGTCAGGGTTAGGGGTAGAGGGTGGTTTGTCTTGAGGTGTTGGGGCAATATAATTACGTTGAGATGTTCTTCCAATCGAACAAGGCCTTGATAAGAATAACCTGACTCGTGTGAATCATTAACCCACTAGTGCTTTCTCTTCTCGAGCCGAGGCCAAGCGGTTTAAGAGAGCTCTTATTCGGGATGAGGTCGGGAGCTCGGGAGCTAGTGTTACGAGACCCCTCACCTGCCCCTTTCCACATGAAAACCAGAAAGGTAGGAAAAGGAAAAAGAAGAAAAGAAAAAAAAAAAAAGAAACAAAAAAGGAAGAACAAGAAAAGGCCAGCGCCGTGAGAAACACGGGCGCGGCAAATAAGCTAACACAAGGAGACATAGATACGTACGTATAGTGTGAATGATAAAATAAACATATAGACCTAGGATCCGTACACACTCATTTACTAACCCCGATTATACTATTACTAAAGTATCTTCGGGCGAAGCGAGGCCGGGGGTCTGGGGGGAACCCCCAGGAAAAAAAGGAGCAAAAAAATAGAGTTGAAATACAGAGCGACCTTTTCCTAGGGGTTCCCCCCAGACCCCCCGACCTGCTTCGCTCGAATGGACTCTAGGATCTGCATGTATATTTTGTGGTTGGCACTGTACATATACTGTACGTTCGTCCACCCCGAAGGAGGGGTAAGAGCACTTTTCTTCGTCCAGGACCTCGAGAAGCTGCCGCCCAACTTCAAATTCTCGTGACAAATTCTCGTAGCAAATGCCCGTCGTTCCTGCCCCGCTCCCCGCTCGCTCGCGACCCCACCACCTCTACGTGCGGGGTTGTGCCCAGTCAGCCAGTCCGAGCAAAAAAAGGTCTGCCAGCAATGGTGGTGATGGTTGAGAAGGCAAGAAGGATGAAGGACGGACCAGGCAAGGAACATGGACGTGTTCTCCTCCCTATGAGGAGGGACCTAATAAGATGCCTTATTTCTAGTCGGCAGCAACCCCTCGGACTGACAGTCCCCCGGTTCCCTCCCCATTCCCCATTCCTCTCCCAACTCTCCTGTCATTTCATCAAGGGGGGGAAAAGGGAGTGGAACATCAGCTTCCCGAGCTCTTATTCGCTACGCGCCGAGGTGAAGATAGCTACGCGCCCACTCACATCCCGCCGAGGCCAATCACAGCTCGGACTCGGTCGTGTGCCGCCCAGCCTGAGTGGATTTCCTTTCCTTCCTGGCCCTTCTGCCCTCTGACCTGCCAGCACTGCGCATGCCGCGCGCGTCCGTGATTTGGCCTGGCCTGCTTTGTGTCCCTCCAATGTGGCTCTCCTGCCCTGCATCCTGCATGAAACTTGGCATTGCCTGACCTGACTGACAGGCCTGCTTCTGCTTCTGCTGGTAAGCTGGTATACGGGAGCAGCGTGACGTTTCATCTCCGTCCTTCCTCGGAATCTCACCTGAGCTTTTGTTTCGAGTCGCATTCATCTATCGAGCTTTGAGCTTGAGCTTGGCCGTTGCGTGCTCTGGTCTTCGCCTACATACACTTCAGTCTTCGCCTCGAGTCGTTCTCAGCCGACTGCGCATGTCAACCAACCCCTCCTCCCTATCAGCGTCCTGAGCATCGTCACGCGCACCCTGTCGTCTGAGCCCGCATCCCGCAACTCCCAAGTGCGCCTCGCCAAGAATACAACGCGCCGCCGAGGCCACCCACGCCTGTCCAACTCATCCGCAAGGCCTGGCAGCCAACCACTCGCTCGACATGGAGGACCGGTCGCGCGGCTTTCCCGACGAGGAGCTCTTCATGAGCCGCCCGGCCCCAAACTTGGACGAATGCGAGACCCCCATCGTGGAGCCCCTCAGGATTCACAAGCCCCAGAGCCCCAAGCCGGCCGCGGGACCAGCCGCCGATCGTTTCAGGTATCCGGCACCGCCCACGTCGTCATCCTCCTCGTCAGCCTATCCCTTTCCTGCCACGTCGTCGTCGTCATCCAAGCCAGCCTCGTCCTCGTCCAGGCCAGCCGTTGCGCCACTGCCCCCGCTGCCGTCCTTTCCTCTCCCCCCTGTCGGTCTGCCCTATCCGGAAGACGACGTCAGACCGTCGCAGTCAAGTCGGCCCCCGTACCCTGTGGACGATGAGAGCTGGAGGCCATCCGCCTCGGCCGGCGGCAGGGCCAACACCACTCCACTGCCGGCTACGTCGAGCGGCAGCCCGCCAAACTCCAGCATCGCGTCTTCTCATCTCAGCTTGAGCCCGGTCGACAGGCCCGGAGCTGGTCTTGCAGAAAGGCGTGGCACCGCTCCGCAGCCGCTGCAGAGTCCAGAAAGCCCTGTCCATCCAGACAAGGACGGCCTGTTCGCCAAGCCCGTGAACACCCACACCAACGCCAGCGCGCACAAGATCTCAAACGCCTACCAGCAGAAGCCCTACTATCCCCCGCCAGCCTCCGCCACCAGCCTCACCGTCGAAGACGCCAACATGAACCGCTTTCCCTCCTCGGCGTCGAATTCGACCACCCGCGCCAACCGGGGCTCTCCGCCGCCGCCGGAAACGCCCGTGTGGGAGAGTCCGGGCATGATGCCTGGGGGCGACATTGAGGCGCGCTATGCGGCTTCGGGTATTCCAGGGGCGGCCACCCTCAGCGGCCTCCAGGCCCAGAGCGCCGCCGCGCAGTCGAGGCTGGCAAGCTACAGCGGACAACGGCCTTCTCCCGGAGCGAGGCCGTGGACTCCAACCGAGTCCCCGGGTCATCAGCCGTTCGGTCCGCCCACTGTATACCAGGGGTCCACCGTCGTTGGGGCCAGCCCCAGACCGCAGCAACAGTCGCCCCCCCGCGTGCATGCCACGGCCAACTCCAGTACACCAGGTACAAACTCAGCACCGTCAGATGCCACCCTTCAAGTGAGCGTGCTTGAGCAGGATTTCCAGCGCATGCAGGCCACCACGCCACCGCCCGCCTACACCAAGATCGTCCCCAACTCCAGCTCCCAGTATCCAAACGAGAAGCGCCGCACCGAACAGGCAGGCTCTGGCACTCCCGGTCCGACAGCCAACGTAAATCAGACAAGTACTCCTCCCTCAGCCGTGGCTTCGCCTGCGCCGGCTAGAATCCAGACTGCCGTCAGTGGTCTGCCGTCTCAGAGCCCCGCGGCTTCGAACCCGGCAGCGGCGACTACTGCAAAGCTCACAGTTCCCGCCGCGGTTGCCATGACGTCCCCGGCGCCAGAGCATGCTGGCCACCCGGCCTTTGCGAACGAGACCCGCCCAGAGCTCGGCGCGCAGAGCGGCCAAGCAGCGCTAGCCCACACTCCCTCGCTCATCGCCGCGACCCAGCCGCTCCCCCCGCTGCCGGAGGGATGGATCTCCCACCTGGACCAGAACTCTGGCCAGTACTACTACATCCACCTCGCCACGCAGTCCACGCAGTGGGAGTTCCCCAAAGGCCCGAATCCCATCCACCACGAGCCCACTCCCGTGTCGCCAACTGCCTCGACGTATGGAAATCCGCTCGCGTCGCCGTATCTGAGCGGCGGGGGGAAAGTCATGGGCTCGCCCGGCTTCGCGCCGCCGACGCCTGGGGGGTATGCCGAGAGCATCATGAGCGTTGCGACGTCGGCCACGCCCACGACCATGGGCTTTTCCGGCCCGCCTCCGAGTGCCGGCGTGGACATGTTCCGTATCGCGCCCACGAACGGCGTCTATTTTGGCCCGTACCTGCGATATGCCAACATGGACCTGGAGAAGGGCGTCTGGCACGGCAGCATCATGATCGTCACGGACGTGCAGCAGCCGCCAACGATCCACGTGCACGTCAGCGTCGACCTGTCGCCCAACCCGCGCCAGTTGATGCCACGCAGCGTCTTCACGCACCAGCGCTGGAACTTTTACAAGTACGACTTGGACCTGCAGATGTCGGAGCACGGCACGGAGCGGTGGACGTACGCGGTCACATCGCACCTCGGCTGCACGCGCTACGAGTTCGTGGTCGCGGGCCGGCACGAGCTCGGGTGGCGCATGATCGTGCACTCGGACAACGACTTCTCGCCGAGCACGAGCCAGAACGAGCGGGCCAAGCTCGGCGGCGTGGGCTTCATGTGGAAGGACATTTTGCAGAAGAACGTCGACTGCGGCGGCTTCCACGTGCAGCTGGGGCTGGGCGGCCAGGTGTACGGCGATCGGCTGTGGAAGGACGTGCCGATCCTGCGCCAGTGGCTGGCCATGCAGGGGCGCGAGAACCGGCGATCGACCAAGTGGACGGCGCGGCACGAGGAAGACGTCTCGCACGCGTACTTCCACTACTACACCAGCCACCTGGACCAGCCGTTCCTGCGCGAGGCCTTTGCGCAGATCCCGCACGTGCTGCAGATCAACGGCCACGACATCTTCGACGGCTTCGGCTCGTACCCGGACTACATGCAGCAGTCGGCCGTGTTCAAGGGCATCGGCCGCATCGCGGTCGAGATGTACCTGCTGTTCCAGCACCACACGACCGTCGAGCTGCTGCGAAACGTCAGCGCCGACACGGACCTGTTCACCATCACGGGCACGGGCTGGCACTTCCTCAAGTACCTCGGCCCGGCCGTGGTGGTGGTCGGGCCCGACATGCGGTCCGAGCGCACCCAGACGCGCGTCATGGCCGGGCCCACGTACCAGGGCCTGTTCCCCAAGGTGGCGCTGCTGCCGCCGAGCGTGCAGCACTGCATCTGGATGGTGCCCGTGCCGGTGGTCTACCCACGGCTCGAGGCGGTCGAGACGCTGGCCCACACACTGGCCACGGGCAAGAAGGCGGTCAACTCGACCTACAACCTGCTCGGCAAGGTGACCAGCTCCGTGGCCGGCGTGGTCGGCGGCAAGGAGATGGTGCAGCAGGGCTTCAAGGAGGTCAAGAAGGCGGTCGGCAAGAGCGGCCTGATGGGCGGCGTGCTGAACCAGTTCGGCGACCTCGATATCGCCGACGAGCTGCGCGACATGTGGACGCACGAGTCCAAGGACCTCGAGCGCACATACCTGATCCGGACCCTGCAAGGGATCGCGCAGTCAAAGGCGGTCCGGATGACTTTTCTTTCAGGAGGTAAGTGGACTACCATGGGGATACCGTTTTTTTTTCTTTTTTTTTTTTTTTTTTTTTACTTTTTCCCCCCCTTTTTTTTTGCTTCCTTTTTTTTTCCCCCTTTTTTTTTCTTTTTTTTTCTCTCTTTTGTTCGTTTGTTCTCTCTCTCTCTCTCTTTTTTTACTTCATTTCCCTCCTTGACTATCTTTGGACTTGATGGCTAATTTCTCCCCCCTCCGAAACAGCTGTGACCGCGTGCGGGGCCGGACTGCTGCACGACCCGACGCACCCGGGCGACTACAAGACCATGTACCAAATCATTGGCAGCCCCGTGGTGGCGGCGCCGAGCCCGGGCTACCTGCTCAAGATGCTGCACAACAACAAGCTGCTGTACGTGCCGGCCAACGGGCACCGGACGACCAACGAGGCCAGCGACACCAAGGAGGACATGATGGAGATCTTCCACACGGACGCGTCGGGCGGCGCGCGCGACCACAAGAAGCTCATGGGCCGCCGCAACTACGTGGCCATCGTGGCCTACGACCCGGCCGCGGCCATGGCGGCTCCGGCCGCGTCGCAGTACGAGGCCAGCATCGCGAGCGGGCATTCGGGCGCGAGCGGGAGCGGCAGCGGCAGCGGCGGCCCCGGCAGCGGCGGCGGGCTAGCGAGGCTGAGCCTGGCGGTGGACTTTGTCGTCCAGGGGGACGGGGCCTTCGCGGTGCCGACAAAGTACGGGCCTGTGATTGTTCCGCATCTGGACTTTGGGGGGAGATAAAAAAATGGGATTGAAGTGCAGCGGAAAGGTACGAGGGAGGGGATTTCCGGATCGAGGAAAAGAATAGTCAGGCCAACCTCTCTGAAATGTGGTTTGAAGCTTTGGACATGGAGTATGATGCTACCTATTTTTTTTTTCTTTCTTTTTTTTTTTCCTTTTCTTTTTTTATCGGAGCTTATTTGGAGAGGTGGATTTTACGGTGGTTGCCAGCGACATAGCACGAAAACCAATATTTCCTCGTGATTTGTTTACATAGCCCCTTTCTCGTTTATATTGGTTGCCATGGCATACCCCATACCTGATCAACGAAGTCCTTATCCGTCTGGCCTTTTTATCTCAGGCTTGACACGCCACGTCTGTCTTATCGAAGAGAGTTCAGCAAGTTAACACTAACGTTTTGGCCCTCAGGGTTCGGTAGTATATAAGCTATGATGGCCGGGCCGGTAAGTCGTCTACCCAGGACATGTGGGTACGGCGTCAATCACAACATTTACTAACCCCCGTTGTATTATTACTATAGTACGCCTTCGAGCGAAGCGAGGTCGGGGGTCTGGGGGGAACCCCCAGGAAAAAGAAAGCTCTACCTTTTGGATTTCTTTTTCCTGGGGGTTCCCCCAGACCCCCAACCTCGCTTCGCTCGAAGAGACTGTAGTCATAGTATGATTGGTTAGTAAATGAGCGTGTACAGACCCTATGATCTACTTCTTAATTTTCTGATTGGAACTGTAGATTCTGTTGTCTTGACATGTTCGTGTCATGCCAGTCGACTGAGGCTGGAAATCTGACAGAGAGACATCCTTAGGCTCTTATATAGCTAACCCCCCCTTAAGCTGGCTCATATGCCAAGCGCATCCCTCTGGCTGGCGGTTAAATCCCTAACTCTCCTCAAGGTCCACGACACGCGTGCCTCGCCGAGATTTATTCTCTCTCTCTCTCTCTCTCACCACAGGCCTGCTCTGCCAGTGCCTGCCCTGCCTGCCCCGCCGCTGGCTAGAATGGCCTTGAAAAGGCCGCGAAAAAGCATGCCAATGCTCAATCTACTCTATTCTCTTTGTCCTCCTCTCGTTTTGTTTTTATTTTTCTCTTTCCGTATTTCCGTATCCTTCCATCAGAGGTTGAACAGCTTCTTGATCTCGGCCATGGTGACCTCGGGCCCGGTGACCGAGTGACCGACGGTGCGCTTGTCCTCGTAGATCTCGAAGTCGTTGCCGCCCTCGAAGGTCTTGTCGCCGAAGAAGTGGATGGTGGTGTAGGCGATGCCGCCGGGCTGCTTGGCCACGTCCTCGAGGTGGCGCAGCGCGTACGTCTTGTCCCAGCCGGTCGGGAAGACATCGAAGGAGATCTGGCCGCCGATGGAGAAGCTGTGGGGTTGATAGGAATCATGGATACAGGTTAGGCAGTGAGAGAGAAAGAGAGAGAGAGAGAGAGAAGAGAGAAGGAGATGGCGGCAGGAAGGCTCGGGGGAAACACACGTCAGGCCCAGGTGGGAGAACTTCTCGCGCATGAGGGCGACCATGTTGGCGCGCACGCCGTGGACCTTGTCGTAGGCCTCGAAGGCGAGGCGCTCGGCCGTGGTGGCGTTGCGGCCGACGGGCGAGATGTTGACCATGCCGTTGCGGAACTCGATAAAGGTGCCGCGCTTGATGGGGATGTCCAGGTCGGCGACGTGGTGCAGCACCCAGCGGACCATGTCCTTGTACGCCTCCTCGCCCACGTGCTTGATGAAGCTGTTGCCGGCCAGCGGCTCGCCGCTCCGGTACGCCGTCAGCCCGTTCTCGGCGAAGCAGAAGTCGAACAGCGTGCGCACGTCCGTGGCGGCCGAGCCCAGCTGCTCCTGCTGCTTGGCCAGGTCGCTGCCGCCGACGAAGCCGATGGCGCACGTCTGCCGCAGGCGCGCGAGCAGGTCGAGCATCTCCGGGGTGGCATGCTGGATGTTGTGGTGTTGGGCGTGGTAAGCTAAGAGTAAGGAGTGCTAGAGGGAAAAGAAGGGGGGGATGCTGTGAGACGGTGGTGGGGGGGGGGGGGCGTCTTTTGAAGCTGCCGCCTGCCGCCTGCCGTCATCTAACTTGTGAAAAGAAAAAAAGGAAAAAAAAGTAAACAGAGTTAAGGCCACAAGACCAACAGTAATGTACGTACCTGCCGCGCCAGAGTCAGCGTGCCGTCGACATCGAAAAGACAAATCGTGTCCTTGAGCGGGCGCTCTCCGAGGGGGGGGTATGAGGAGGCCATGTTTGGGGTCTGGGGTCGACGTGGACGTGGACGTGATTGTTCAAGTGGACTGATTATTGCTGAGCGTAGAAAGAGAGGCAGTAAGTAGGCAGTACAGTAGACTGTAGACACGATTAGACACGATTGAGGTTCAACTTAAACACAGACTGCACCAGCGAAGAAGGAAGAAGCTGCAGGGCTCTTGTGTTTTTCTAAATACTACCCTGCACCCTGGAGTTTGCTATAGGTAATTCACTCTCTGAGCGGTGAACAGCGTGGCCGCAAGCATCTCAGTGTTCTGTCCAACACGGTGTCAAGTTCCTGAGAGGATCTCAAGTTTAGAGGGATACAAAGTGATCCATCCAACAATATCCCGGTCGCCCGCCACCTTCTCCGTACCTTCCCCATTCTCAAAAAAGCGTGCCCCGCACTTGCCAAAACGGGCCAACGGGCCAACGGGCCTTCCTTCCCTTGCCCGTTCCACTTGGGTCCCCCGCCCTTTCCTAAAGAGGGTCCTTTCCTTCTCATAGAGGGTCCGTCCCTTGGCCTCACTCAAGCTCCAAGCTCTTGAGAGTCCACACGGCCGTCCTCTTGAACCTGTTGGGACGTGATGGTTGCCGCACCAGAGACATCCTTCAAAGATGACTAGGACGATGTTGACAGAGTCAGCTCAGGCCTTCTTGATAAGACACACGTCCACTGCGCCGAGGGGCACAGTACAGGGACATGCGAGCAAACTAACCGTCGTGCCATCCACACCCTGCTGCACCCCCTCCTTTCCAGCACCGTCGCCGACCTGATGACCGTCGGCGTTCACCTTCTTGTCGCCGCCGCTCTCGCCGCCACCCAGGACAGCCGAGGTCGCACTGCTGCCAGCGCCGGCGGCGGCGGCGGCGACCTTCTTTGCGCCGCCGGTGGCCCCCGCGTACAGGTCCTGGAGCGTGGCCTTCGGGTCCGCGACCTTGCCGCCGCCGGCCTGCAGCGCCGCGCCGGCCTGCTTGGCCACGCCGCTGAAGGCGCCCATCAGGTTGCCCTTGTGCGCGCCCGACGTGTAGTCCTCGTAGGCCGCGCGGCCGTCGGAGCCGACGGCTTGCCACTGGTTGTTGTCGTTGTTGGCCTTGTTACCGCTGCTGCTGCTGGAAGAGACCTGGTTGCTCGCGCTGTCCGCGGTGTTGGTCCCGGAAGCCGTAGCAGTGTTGTTGCTGCTGTTGCTGTTGTCGTTGCTGCCCGCGTTGCCCTTTCCGCCCGAGGGCAGGCTCACGCCATACTGGCTGGCAGCCTGCTGGGCTTGCTTGAGGAAGTCCATGATGGGCAGACGTGTCCAAGTGGAGAAAGGGCTTTAGCAACGACTGGCTTCTACGAGACGAGGCGAGAAACTAGACGACACTTAAGGGATTGTCTTTTTTTCTTTTCTCAGTTGATGAGCCAGACAGAGACTTCTCGAGAGACCAACAGACGGGGGCCAGTCGCGCCCTTTATGCCCAACACCAAGTTCCGCATCCGGACGCTTCTTTGACCACTACATCCCGATCCCGCCTTCCCTCTTCTCTCCCTGTCCTCGTACCTCCCGTCTCGTCGGCAAAGGAGCCCGAGACGGCTTGCTGGTGAGTCAAGGTCCCGGTTCTGGCCCTGTTCTCCCCTCACCGCCACCGCCTGTCTAAGACATTGCGAGGAGGCCGTCGAACAAGCCCAATGGGGCAGGGTGCCGGTGTCGCGCACGTGGATGATGCCAACTTTTGGCAAAACGTACGAAGCTGTTTCTTGAGCTCTTCGGCCGTGCCCTCCTGAAAGAACATATGAGCACCTACCGAGGCACGAATGGCCAAATGAGAAATGGGGGAAGTTATCTACAGTACCAACCAAAAAATAAACATATAGATCCTAGGGCCCGTACACGCTCATTTACTGACCCCGATTGTACTATTGTTGTAATACCTTCGAGCGAAGCGAGGTCGGGGGTCTGGGGGGTACCCCCAGGAAAAGAAAAAGTTAAAAGGTAGAGCGATCTTTTCCTGGGGGTTCCCCCCAGACCCCCGACCTCGCTTCGCTCGACGTAGAGCCATTAGTATATAAGGACCTAAACGATATAGAAGACGCGGGCTGACGAGGTCTTAGGGGAGATGAGGGATCTGTGTATTTATTTTGTGATTGACACTATACCGTTGTTAGGGCCAGGTTGAAGTCGGCCCTCGGTTTATTCCAGACCTGGCCAAAAGACAGTAGCACGACCGTAATTCAAAAAGGATACAGGCGTCAAGAATACATTGTTTACCTACCTACTTACTTCTCTTAGGCGTCGGTTCGCTTTCTCGCAACCTCAACAGTCATGGTCGCTTGCCCTCTCCCTCTAGCTTGGACGGGTCGACAAGTTAAGTTGCGGTGGCTTCTGTCTCTTGGAGGTCTTGCACTCCCTAAGTCCGCTTTAGTCTGCTACATATATCCTGGTTGTAACAGCTGTGGTTCAAGTTCGGGGCTAGAGTGGAGGGAGGATTTACCAATCAAAGTAATTAAAAGAAAAGAAAAGAAAAGGAAAGAAAATAAAAACTTGAGAAATCTGTGAGAACTCCGGCTTGGAAGAAAGTGCAACATGACAATCCCTCTGATTTGTCCAGTTGGCCTTAGCACTGTTTCGTCTTCCCATCTCAAGTCGCCAACTTGTCTCGCCTCAGGTCTCAGGTCTCAAAACATCCAATATAGCCTAGACACCACACGGCGTTGAAATGGCATGGAAGGACCCTCACCTTGACTTGTCTAATGCTCCTTGCTCAACGGTCTGCGGTCCCGTGGCTTGCTTAATAGCTATTAGAATACTAATTACAAAACAAATATGGAGATCTTAGGGCTCGGGACTCATTTACTAAACCCGATTATATATATATATTTTCTATTGTAGAGAAAAAGAGCTTGGTGCGAATCTCCAAGTCAAAGATCTAAACTAGCTAGCTAAATTATATTATTACACTAGTATCTTCGAGCGAAGCGAGGTCGGGGGTCTGGGGGGAACCCCCAGGAAAAAAAGCCTCTACCTTTTAACCTTCTCTTTTCTTGGGGGTACCCTCTAAGCCCCTGACCTCGCTGCGCTCGAAGCGAAGTTGTTAGTATATAAGAACCTGAGTCACATGGAAGGTACATATTATAGGACTGGAGACGAGGGATCTGCATGTTTATTGTGCTTGGCACTTTACCACCTAAGGCATCCAACGCCCGCTGTGATTGAGCATAGAAACTGGAGAGGTAGCTCGGAGAGAAAATAAAAGAAATAAATACAAATCAACGCTAATCTGCTTGTTGCGCTGTATTATGCGGTTACATGCTCTGTAACCGCGACGGAGGAGTGCTATCTATCTACCTCTACTCAAGAGATGGGTGCCCGCCACCAGCCCGTCATTTCCAGCACGAGATTCAGCGTCGTGCTGACGCTCCACAGCGCGATCAGGCTCCAGCCGATCTTGCGGCTCATGACCCATCTGTTCGCCGGCACGGCGATCAGCAGCGCGAACAGCGTCACCAGCACCGTGACGGCCGACACGATCAGCGTGCCGCCCACCTGCAGATGGTACGGCTCGTACACGAGCGGCCGGTCCGGGTGCTTCCTGTGCGCCTTGTTGGCCGACTGCGTGATCATCCACGCGCCGCCAATGCCAATGCCCAGCAGGATGTTCAGCATCGGCCCGCCGAAACAGGCCGCCCTGTGTTTTTAGGACCGAGTTAGCTTATGATAACGCATGCGGGTTGAAGAAAGGACCACCCCAAGGTGACCAAAAAAAAGAAAGACTTACAGTGCCATCACCGGGAAGCCAAGTCGTGCCACCGTGACGTCGGCCACAAGGTCGCCTAGAGAGTTGCCCACCGCAAAGATGGTCAGGCCCAGAATGGCCTCCGAGATGCCCAGGATCACGCCGAATGCCTTGAGCACCCCGACGACCTCGCCCGCCACGGTCGAGATCCACGCCACGCTGATGATGAAGCCCATAAAGCACAGGAGGTAGTGCAGCTTCGGCTTCCTGTCGGCCGTCGTCGTGAGCAGCAGCACGAGTAGTAGGCACAGGGAAATCACGAGCGAGTAGAGGAACATTTGCAACAGCAATCTGCCCGGCTGCTCGACGTCTTCATGCATGTTGGCCCACAGAATGAAGGCCACGAACGGGGGGCCGGTAAGAATCTGCAGGGCAACGAGCCATCGGCTCCAGCCGGGAGAATCAGGGTCCGCAGAAGAGATTGACCGTTTCAAAGGCTGGTTTGCTGGTGCGTCCACCGACCCAGTCCCTGGAGCGAGGTCGGCAAGCGTGCGCCTCGGTGACGGCCCTGACACGACGAAGGAGGGTGTCAGATCCATCAAGGGCGGCTTGGGTCCGGACCTGGGAGACAAGGAGGCATCAAGAATCCCGGAGCGACTTTCTCGGCGGTATTCCTGCCAAGGAATCTCAGCTTCGATGGTAGCACTGGCGGCGCGGCCATGTTCCACAGAAGGGACGAGTCCCGCTGTGCTCCCCACCTGCTGGTGTTCGGACTGGTCGACTATGAGGAGCGAATTGGAGCAGGTCTTGTTTTTATCGCCGCCGCCGCCGCCGTCTTTTCCATCATCACCATCATCGTCATCCGCGATCTCGTTCTCGACAACCGGTAGGGTGACAGTCAGGAGGAAGATGCTTGGCACCGAAATTAAGCTGATGGCCTTGTCCCACAACGTCTTCTCCTTCCATCCCTGCAGCGTTGGAAAGAGGGTTCCGAACAGGATGTGCGGAGGGGGAAGCACCGAGTAAGGCCACCACCTAGTCGGCTTTGGTTGGTCAAAGTACGAGGAAGACGGGTGTTGGGCGATCGGAGCGCTCTCGAATGGATTTGGCCGCGTCATAAGAGGGCTGGTGGGCGTGGGGGTGATCATGCCCGGGGAGTCGGTAAAGTGTGGAAAGGCCGACACCGACGGCGAGGACTGTTCACTAACGTTTCGGCGGTGGCTTGGTATTTGAAGACGGGGAGGTCCTTGAAGATGGGGAGGAGGCTCTTGAACACGAGGAGGCTCTTGAAAACGGGAAGGTTCTAGACGATGGGGGGGAAGGGCTGGAGCCGTGTCGCGAGGTGTCGTTGGCCTTCTACCCCGAGCCGGAGCAGGAGAAGCGGCCTCGGTTGACAGGTCGGTGTGCGTAGGACCTGTCCGGTCGCCCCATCTCTCGGGAAGCAGAAGGTCATTGTTCCGCAAGTGTAGGGGCGGGCAACCCGACGACAGGGCGCGGTCCCGTGACGTCGGATCCGCGGAAGCTGCCGATGGAGGCTCGAGAGATGCAGGCATGGCTTGGTCCAGATGGCTTGTTGAGTGGCTGCTGGATATATCAGAGTACATCCTCGCCGTC
>WXYE02284946.1:0-13489 GCA_011319275.2 Echinosphaeria canescens | reverse complement strand
CCCTCCCACTCTGTGATCATCTACCGGACCGGACATTTTGTCCCCCTCAGTCGCACAACACCCCTCGTCCTCTTCCTCGTCTTCCCTGCCCACTGCCCCTGCTGTTCCTAGCAAACATGCCTGGGTGCCTGTCGTCTTACGCTTTACCTTCCGTTCAGCTTCGCCCCCTTGGATTACCCCGAGCGCTCCACGTGTGACGCCTTCATCAGGCTCTTTGAGGCTTTGGACCTGCCGTCAGAATTTGTGGAGGAGCGCCTGCGGTCTGTCAGCTTCAGCTTCGGCAGTCGGAAAGACCCGCCGCGGGGGCGACGCACGTCAGACCCGGTCTCGTCATCATCGTCGTCTTCGGCTCACCCGCCGTCATCGTCATCGCCGTCATCATCATCATCGTCATCATCGTCATCATCGTCACCATCGTCGTCGACATCATCATCATCATCATCATCATCATCATCATCATCATCATCCTTGTCATCCTCGTCATGTGTCTGGTTCCACTTCCTCTGCAAAAACATCGAAGTGGTCCATGCCAACGCGCCCGTCGCCCTGGGGGGCCGCCCGACCGTGCAATACAACGATGGCGCTGATGTGACGATGCTCGAGCTGGGCGACGCCCGCCACGCCGGCCTGACCTCCCCGAGCCCGCACACGGTCCTGGCCAGCGGCGCTATCCGGAGGCCCAAGGACGGCCAGCGATGGAAGAGAGGGCTGAGATACTGGCTCGCCGGGCGCGGGGCCACGCCCATGCTGCCGCTCGCCCAGGCCGACTACAGCTACCTGCGCTCCGGCTTCTTCCTGCGCGTCAATCAGGACCATGCCTGCGATGATGGTGGTGGTGATGATGAGAAGAATGATGACGAGAGCCAGGATAGTGGGCTTGGTATATCTCAGCTGCCGGATGACACAAAACAAGAAGGAGAAGGGCAAAACAAGAAGGAGAAGCAGCAGAAGAAGAAGCAGAAGAAGCCGGTGACGAAAAGGGGCGACGTGACTCTCGTATGCTTTGGCGCCACGGCGCACGTGCAGGCGCGCTTCCAGGACTTCTTCATCGCAGCACACAACAACCCGCAGGTGCTGGAGGACATACTCGCCGAGCCGTACGCGCTGCTGGATGTGATCCTGGATGGACTGTGCGTCGAGGTCCACGAGACTGTTTCGAGGCTGAGAACGATCATCGGCCCCGCCGAGCACGTGAGTCGTACCCCTTTCACGCATCTCTTCTTTTTGGACCATTGATGCTGCTGGCTCGGGCCTTGAACATGTCGCTCACTTCACGTTCACATCGTGTGTGCTCCTTGTATACAGGATCTGCTCGCTACTGCATCCTCAAACAGCCGGGAGCTCGTGCGGCCCTCTGCCTTCGTGGGACTGCACAACCTGTCCAAGCACGCCATCCACCTGACCGAGGCGCTCGACGCGACCCAGCTGCTCTGCGACGCCGTCTCCAGCTACGTGGCCGAGGCCGCGCCGTCACCAGGCCCCACGGCCAGGGCAAAGGCGTCGTCGCCAACAAAACCATCTGAATCGTCCTGGCCTCTCGCTGCCCCCGCCACGGCCCCCGCGGCGCCGCCGCTGCTCCGCGAGCAGCTCCGCGCGCAGCTGGCGTACCGGGCGGCCATGTTCCGCTCCACCAGCCTGCTGCTCGCCAGCCTGGAGCGGCGGCTGGCCAACGCGATCGGGCTGTCGTTCAACCTGCTGTCGCAGCAGGACTCGCGCGTCATGATCCGCGACTCGGGCAAGATGTCGGCGCTGTCGTCGGTGACCATGATCTTCCTGCCGTCCACGGCGGTGGCGAGCATCGTCGGCAGCCAGCTGTTTATTGTGACACAGCCCGGCAGCGGAGGAGGAGGAGGAAAGTCATCGTGGGACGTCACGTCCACGCCGCTGTTCGCGACGCTGTGGTACGTGGCCGTGCCGCTCACCGTGGTCATCATGCTCGGGGCCTGGCTGTTGCAGCGCGGATACGGGGTCGTGGAGAGACGGGACAGGGGGGAAAGGAAGCTGGCGAAAGAGGAACAGCGAAGGCTCATGAGGGAAGGGAAGAAGCGGACGATGATAGTATGAAGTGATAGACCAAGGGTGCCACTTTCTAGAATCACGGGGATGGTAATTTCCGGGTAGTTTAGCTTGCAAGTGATCGCTCATAGGTTATCGCTTGTAAGTAATCAACTTATACACAAAGAAAAGCCTAGGGTCCGTACACGCTCATGTACTGACCCCGAATGTAATATTGCTATATACCTTCGAGCGAAGCGAGGTCGGGGGTCTGGGGGGTACCCCCAGGAAAAAAGCGCTCTACCTTTTAACCTTTTTTTTTCGTCCTGGGGGTACCCCCCAGACCCTCGGCCTCGCTTCGCTCGAAGGTACTATAGAAATTATACAATCGGGGTCAGAAATGAGCGTGTACAGACCCCAGGGGAAATGGGATCTGTATATTTATTTTGTGATCAGTTCTGTAGCAGGGCGAGCGGGTTAGTACTGTCATTTCCGTTTTGGGTCATAGACTAAAAGTCGACAAGAATATGATTCGTACGAGTATGCCTGCTTGACCATGTTGAGATCTTTGGAAGGGGGTAATTGGCCGAGCCCCGACTGTGTTGATGAGATGAGCGCTTTCAAGTATGTATTTCGCTCGCTCTGGACATTTCAATACATGCCCCAGGTTTGGCCTTATCTCGTGTCGTGGGATTTATCTACAGAACCAGTCGGACGAGTTTAAATAGAGATCTTATCAAGTAAGCGTCTTGGATGAGACGGTGGATGAGACGGTGGATGAGATGGTGGATGAAGACGTCTCATAGCATCTTAAAATAAACGGGCATGTGCTTTGAGATGTTCTTCCAATTGACAAGACTCCGACAAGAACAAGCTAGCTAACCAATGTATGTCATTAATATCCTATGTATCTAGCAAACAGGGAAGAGGAGTCGATAAAATGTGCACATGTTGATTGAAGCTTCAATACTGAAGACGAAGGCGAAGCTTTCAAGCTTGCTTCTTTACTGCCCATTTCTTCAAAGTTTCTCGCTTGGTCAGAATTACCGCGCGAAGAAAAACTAGAGTGTTAGAATCAGTCAGAATCTTTAGCATATCCAAAATATGATCTGAGAAGGAAGGAACGCTTAGCAAGCCGAGCTATTAATAAAAAAAGGAAGAGAAAAGGAAGAAAAAGAAGAAGAGAGGGTGAAAAGGAATGAACAAATGAAAGAAGAAACAACCAAAAAGAAGTACAAAAGTGGGGGGCGCAGCTTTCCTTGGTAACCGATGAAGACTTTTGAAATTACAGATAAATGGTAATATTTAGGTTATAATAAGGGACTTTGCTTCGCTTTACGCCTACGGTTCTATAAAGTCGAGCCTGGATTATATATACCGCTTCGAGCGCAGCGAGGTTGGGGGTCTGGGGGGAACCCCCAGGAAAAAAAGCTTGGAAGGTAGAGCGGTCTTTTCCTGGGGGTTCCCCCCAGACCCCCGACCTCGCTTCGCTCGAAGATATTTATTGCTCTACCTGTTGACCATCCACCGTATGCTGGTCGGACGTCTAGTCACGGCGAACATGTAGGCGAGGTTACAACCCAAGCCCAAAAAAGGGTGCTATTCTATTCAATTTCCATGCAGCCGTCATCTGATGCTTGATTGAGGTCCCTTCATCCCTCTGTCTAGGTCTGATCCCGGCTTGTCATGCTGACGGTGATGTCGTCTGTGCTGGGTCTTCGGACGCGGCCGGGTCGGCCAGCGCAAGCACGTCCTTGTCCGCCAGCAGCTTTGCCAGCTCGCCGTTCTGATGCATGGTGACGAGGATGTCGCATCCGCCAACGAACTCGCCATCGACATACAGCTGCGGGATGGTTGGCCAGTCTGAGTATTCTTTGATTCCTGCTCGTTTACGGTTTCCGTTAATCCAAAAAAGTCCATTGCGAACTTGAGCAGTAACAGATAAAAAAAAAACACCCAGCGCACCACTCCGCAGGCTGGCATCCTCGAGCACGTTGAAGGCGTGGAACTTGGCCGGATCGACGCCCTGCAGACCCAGCATCTGAACGGTGGCGCGCGAGAAGCCGCACTGGGGCAGCTCGGGCGTGCCCTTCATGAAGAGCACGACAGGGGCCGATGCCACGGCCTTGTCAATGGCCGTGCGCGTCTTGTCGTCGAGCAGGCGGCGGGGCGTAGAGTGGAAGCCAGACCTGCATGCTGGCGTCGCGAATATGACGGGCGTTGCAGCTGAAGCCGTGGCAAAGAGTCTGTGCGGAAGTGGACGTAGAATCAAAAGCGACGATGCGCTTGGCCGCGCCGAGGCTGCTGCCACATATGCCCTGCTGGCTGCCGCCGCGCATGTGAGCGCCGGGCGCGCGCGTGAAGTGGCGGCAACCTGCCGGAGGAAGAACTGTGACGCAAATGTCAGCGGGGATATAATATGAAGGATGGGCCAGTCTTCAGAGAAAAGACAGCACAAGATGTGGAAGACTTACTTGATTTGAGGTTCGTGATAGCATCTTGTTAACATGACCCAAACGCGGATGAGATCAAGAAGAGTGAGCTTTTCGGCCGCTGCGGCATGATGTCGTATGATGTAATGGCTGGGTACAGGAGCATTTCAAAGCAGAAGGGAAATAAAGGGTTAGGGTTGTCTCCCAGTTGGACTTGTCAGACTGTGAAAATTGGCGCTTATGTGGGGTAGTTACCAAGCTCATATTCAATCAAAAAAAAAAGGTGGGGTAGTTTTGGATAGGAGCGATCGGATAATTCCGATGTCGGCAGTATAGTGAGGGAAGGAGGGAAGGAGTCACATCTTTTTATCCAAGAGGAAGAGTTTGATTGAGGGGGCATAAGATTTTCACTTTCACTTTCACACTCTCTCCCTCTCCCACTCTCTCGTTCTTCCTTGAGAGACAATTCCAAAATGGCACAGTCCACGCCAGAAGCCAAGGGCGTCGAACTGCCCGACCCCGCTGCCGACCTGCACTGGAGCGACTTTCGAGGAGGTGCGTACAGTGGCACCTGCTTTTGTTTGTTTTAACCCCTGAGCCCCTTGCCCCTTAGCTAATCTTCAACTCCAGCCATCCACGACATCTTCGCCGCCAATGCCGAGGCGCATCCGGACAGAGAATGCGTGGTCGAAACACGCGGCCCCCGCACGCCGGAGCGCATCTTCACTTACAAGCACATCAATGAGAGCTCAAACCAGCTGGCCCACTACCTGCTGGCCAAGGGATGCGAGCATGGAGATGTCGTCATGATCTATGCCCATCGCGGGTGAGCAACAGTGCTGCCTGATCTTTCGTTCTTTTCCTTTTCCTTTTTCTTTTTCTTTTTCTACCTTTTTTTTTTTTTTTTTTTCCATCTCCCTCATCTCCCTTCTCTGACTCCCTCCCTCCCTCCCTACCTCGCCCGCCGCCCAGCGTCGACCTTGTCGTGGCCTACATGGGCGCCCTCAAGGCCGGCGCAACAGTCAGTGTGCTGGACCCGCAGTACCCCCCGGACCGCCAGAAGGCTCTCCTCGAGGTTGCAAACCCGCGCTTCCTGATCCAAATCCAGCGTGCCACCGAAGAGGCCGGCAAGCTCGCCGACACCGTGGCCGACTTTATCCGCGCCCACCTGCAGATCAAGGCCGAGATTCCGGCTCTCCGGCTCGACAAGAACGGCGTCCTGTTCGGCGGCCCTGTGGACCCGGCCGGCCCGGACTGCCTCCACGAGCAGGCAGGCTTGCGCGAGAAGCTCCCCGGCGTGGTGGTCGGCCCAGACTCGAATCCCACCCTCAGCTTCACCAGCGGGTCCGAGGGCCGGCCCAAGGGCGTCCTGGGACGGCACTTCTCTCTCACCTACTACTTCCCCTGGATGGCCCGGCGCTACGGCCTCTCGGACAAGGACCGCTTCACAATGCTGTCCGGCATTGCGCACGATCCCATCCAGCGCGACATCTTCACCCCGCTCTTTCTTGGCGCGCGCATCGTCGTCCCGCCCCGCGACAGCATCGCGCACGAGCTGCTGGCCGAGTGGATGCGCGAGAATGGCGTGACGGTCACGCACCTGACGCCCGCCATGGGCCAGATCCTGGTCGGCGGCGCAACCACTCACTTTCCGACCCTGCATCACGCCTTCTTCGTCGGCGACCTGCTGACCAAGAAGGATGCCCGCCGGCTGCAGGACCTTGCGCCCAACTGCACCGTCATCAACATGTACGGAACTACCGAGACCCAGCGGGCCGTGACCTACTTTGAGGTTCCCAGTAAGAACCAGGCACCCGACTATCTCGAGGAGCTCCCGGACATCATCCCCGTCGGCCAGGGCATGGTTGACGTGCAGCTGCTGGTTGTGGACCGCGAGGACCGCAACCGCATCTGCGGCATTGGCGAGCAGGGCGAGCTGTTCCTCCGCGCCGGCGGCCTTGCCGAGGGATACCTCGGCGACGACGAGGCGACGCGCAAGCTGCACGCGTCCAAGTTCCTGTCCAACTGGTTTGTTGCCGACGCGGCCAAGTGGCAGCAGGCATGGGAGGCGTCGCAGGCCGAGACGCTTGCTCGCGGCGCGCCGCAGCCCGCATGGCACGCGCTGTACAAGGGCCCGCGTGACCGCATCTACCGCACCGGCGACCTCGGCCGCTTCCGGCCCGACGGCACGGTCGAGTGCACCGGCCGCGTGGACAACCAGGTCAAGATCCGCGGCTTCCGCATCGAGCTGGGCGAGATCGACACGCACCTGTCGCGACACCCCTTCATCCGCGAGAACGTGACCATGGTCCGGCGCGACAAGGACGAGGAGCCGACGCTCGTCAGCTACATTGTGCCCGAGGCCAAGCGGTGGACCGAACACCTCAAGCAGCAGCATGGGAAAGATGCGGCGGACAAGTCCGCAAGCCTGCTCGCCGTTGGCGGCGACAAGGCGGCCGCCGACGAGTCCATGGCCGCCATGCTGCGCCGTTTCAAGTCCCTGTCCGACGACTGCAAGAACTTTATCAAGTCCAAGGTGCCGCACTACGCTGTGCCGACCATGTTCATCCCGCTTGTGCGGATGCCACTGAGTGTGTGACTCATTATTCCGCCTTTGCCCCTTCTCGCGCAAATTGATGACTGACAATGGCATTATTCACTTAGACCCCAACGGGAAGATCGACAAGCCCGCCTTGCCCTTCCCCAGCGCCGCCGACATTGCCTTCCTCAACCGGCGCGCCTCGCGGACCTCCTCGGCTCTCGCCTCCCTCACCGAGACGCAAAAGCGCGTCGCTAACATCTGGGCCTCGGTCCTGCCTGACCGGACCGCCCGCATGTTCGTCTCGTCGTCCAACTTCTTCGAGGAGGGCGGCCACTCGATCCTGGCGCAGCAGATGCTCTTCAAGGTCCGGCGTGAATGGCGCGGCATAGATGTGCCCATGAGCGCCATCTTCAAGTCGCAGGTGCTCGAGGCCTTTGCAGGCGAGATTGACCGCGCCCAGGACCCGACGGGTCTGCGGCTGGACCACGTCGCCGCCGCGGCCGCCTCAAACCCGGCCATGGCCGCGACCGTGGTCGAGCAGGACGAGGCGTACGCCGTGGACGCGCGCGACCTGGCAAGGGAGCACCTGCCAGGACGGATCCCCACCGCGCCGCCTATCACCACCACCAGCTCTTCTTCTTCTTCTTCTTCTTCTTCTTCTCCTTCTTCTCCCCCCTTCACGGCATTCCTCACCGGTGCAACGGGCTTCCTCGGCGCCGCCGTCGCGTCCGAGCTGCTCCGCCGCGGCGCCCGGGTGATCGCGCACGTCCGATGCGCCGACGCGGCCGCCGGCCTGGCGCGCGTCGAGGAGACGGCCAAGGCGTACGGCCTCTGGCACGAGGCGGCCCGGGAGCGGCTGTCCGTGGCGCCGGGCGACATCGCGAAGCCGCGCCTGGGCATGTCGGCCGCGGACTGGGAGCGCGTGGCCGGCGAGGCCGACGTGGTCGTGCACAACGGCGCGCAGGTCAACTGGATGATGCCGTACTCGAGCCTGCGGGCGGCCAACGTGCTCAGCACGCTCGAGTGCATCCGGCTGTGCGGCGAGGAGAGCGGCGGCAGGCCGAAGAGGATGGCGTTTGTCAGCTCGACGTCGGCGCTGGACACGGAACACTACGTGGCGCTCGGCAAGACGGCCGGCGGCGGCGGCGGCGGCGGCGGCGGCGGCGTGCCGGAGAGCGACGGCCTCGAGGGCAGCAGGAAGGGCCTGGGGACGGGGTACGGCCAGACCAAGTGGGCGAGCGAGTACCTCGTGCGCGAGGCCGGCCGCCGGGGCCTGGCTGGCGCGGTCGTGCGGCCCGGCTATGTCACGGCCGACCCGAAGACGGGCGTGACGGTCACGGACGACTTCCTGGTGCGCATGTGGAAGGGTTGTCTCCAGGTCGGGGCGCGGCCGGACATGGACAACCCCATCAACCAGGTGCCCATCAGCCGCGTGAGCAGGATCGTGGTCGCAGCGGCGCTGTTCTATCCCGCGGACAGCCGGCAAGAGGCCGCGCCGCTGCAGAATGGCCATGGCCATGGCCATGGGTCACCGGGCAGCCCGGGCAGCCCGGGTAGTCCTGTCGAGGGCCAGGCTAGGGACGGCGCGAACCTGGGCGTCGTCAACGTCACCAGCCACCCGCGGCTGACGGCAAACGAGTGGCTCGGCGCGCTCGACGTGTACGGGTACGAGGTGCCACAGGTACCGTACGCGGAGTGGAGCGCACGGCTGAAGGCGTACGTGGCCAGCTCAGAGGATAAGCAGCAGCAGCAGCAGCAGCATAGCAACGGGGACAACAGCGCCTTTGATGACGACGACAACGACAACGAGGAAGAGAGCGCAGCACAGCAACCGACGACGGCAGCAGCAGCGGAGCAGGACAAGGGGAAGAAACAGCAGGAAGAGCTCGCGCTCCTGCCGCTGTTCCACTACGTGACGGGCAACCTGCCAGCCGACTGGATCGCGCCCGAGCTGGACGACCGGAACGCGACGGCGGTGCTGAGGGCGGACGGCACCGGCAAGGACGTGCTGGAGGATGCGGCCGTGACGGTGGAGACGATCGGGACGTACCTGGCGTACCTGGTGGCGACGGGCTTCCTGCCGCCGCCGACCAGGGCGGGCCAGGCGGGCGTGCGGGCGCTGCCGGCGTGCGCGGTGGCCGCGACGAAGGTGCTAGGGGGACGGGGGGCGGGGAGATAGGGTGTGAGGGCGATTCGTAGAGGCTGGTAGACCAAGCGTTTAAAAAAGAAAGAAGGGAATTAAAAAAAGAAAGAGAAGAAACATTTCCGGGGTAGAGACGGTAAAAGACGTGTTGCCGCCGCAGTCTTACAAGCAAATACACTTGATCTATGAAAGTCGGTTCACACTTTTGTTGTCAAGTGGTATTGCAGACAAGAAGGCCATGATCGCATTGTAGAACATATATGACGATGAACTACGAGCGCTCTAATGTTCGAGTACTATAGTGCGAAGTTTATTTACTGATTGAATTGTATTATTGCGATAGTACCTTCGAGCGAAGCGAGGCCGGGGGTCTGGGGGGAACCCCCAGGAAAAAGATGCTCTACCTTTTACCCTTTTTTTTTTTTCCTGGGGGTTCCCCCCAGACCCCCGACCTCGCTTCGCTCGAAATAGAGTCGTTTAGTATACCTCCTTGCGGTGCGCCCTATTAAGTGGATTCGAGAAAGCCGATTGTTTACTCTCCGTGCTTACTCTCTATCCGTCTCAGGGGCACGCCTCACCCAAACACCTATCCACCAGCCTGTCGTAAGCTCGCCAAGGAATATATCTCTAGTAAGTCATGTAAGTCATCCCTACCAATCCCATCGACCTCTCCAAGGTAGGACCTATTTCGGCAGTTCACAGTTCAGAGAGGACGAAAACTTAGCCACTTGGATGCTTCGTCGGCCCGATCGGGTTACATCCCACCCTGCAGCGCGCTAGTTGTCCTTGGAGCTCCGAGACAAAGGGACCTGGAATGTTGGGACGGAAGTTGCACCGCAAACAAGCTACGGAACAACAAACGGCTATCCCTTAAGTCACTATATATATGTAGCACGCCCCTCGCTGGCACGAGTTCGCCGTCAAGATGGGACTCTCCGATTCGTTCCAAATTCTCCAAGTCCACGCGGCCGCCATGTTCAACCTGTGAGCCGCTTGCCCTCTCCTTCCCTATTCCTCTTTTCCCTCCTCCTTCCTCATTCCTCTTCCCCCCCCCCCTCCCTCCCTCCCCCCCCTCCCCTCCCCCCCCCCCCCCTTCTGTTATTTCCTTTTTTGTTTTTTATAACACCCCTTCCCCCCCCCCCCCCCCCCCTTTACCATCCTTTATCCTGTCAGCCCGTTCACCCACCACCGTCCGCCGCGATGGACTCATCGCTGGGCAAGGAAATGGCGGTCCACGACGACAACGGGATCGGTCCCGTCAGGTCGCTAGACTCGCCCAACAGCCGCCCTGTCGACCTCGAGCGCACGGAGGCGCCCGTGACCGTCAAGGCGTACTTACTGTGCGCTTTCGCATCCTTTGGCGGCATCTTCTTCGGCTATGACTCGGGCTACATCAACAGCGTCAACGGGCTTTCCATCTTTTACAAGCTCATCGATGGCCCCGACGCGGAAGCCCTCACCTCGTCTCACAACTCGCTCATTGTCTCGATCCTGTCTGCCGGCACCTTCTTCGGCGCCCTCATGGCCGGAGATATTGCCGAGTACATTGGCCGCAAGTATACCGTCATCATCGGCTGCGTCATCTACGCCATCGGCGTGGCCATCCAGTGTATCACGGGCGCGGGCGACCCGCTCGCAGCTATCGTGACCGGCCGTCTGGTCGCGGGCTTTGGCGTGGGCTTCGTGTCGGCCATCATCATTCTTTACATGTCCGAAATTGTGAGTTTCTGGGTTCTAGTTCCCTTCCTGCTTTCGCTGCATGGACACAAAAAAGACTGACTCGGTTATTAGTGCCCCAAACGCGTTCGCGGCGCCCTCGTATCGGCATACCAGGTATGGCATATTATTCATATTATTCATATTATTCACTACATTATTTTGCTGACAAGCAACCAAAATCTTAGTTTTGTATCACGATAGGCTTGATGGTGGCCTCGTGCGTGGTCTACGGCACGGAAAAGTACACTGATTCGGGTGCGTACCGCATCCCGATCGCGATCCAGTTCATCTGGGCCATCATCCTCGGCGTCGGCCTCGTCTTCCTGCCCGACTCGCCGCGCTACTTCATCAAGCGCGCGCACAGCCCGCACATGACGGCCGAGCAAAAGGATGAGTACCTGGCCAAGGCGGCGCACTCGCTGTCGCGGCTGCGCGACCAGCCGGCCGACTCCGCCTTCATCATCGACGAGCTGCAGGAGATCCGCAACAACGAGGAGTACGAGCGCAGCCTGATGCCCGAGACGACCTGGTTCGGCAGCTGGGCCGCCTGCTTCAAGGGCTCGCTGCGGTCGGGCAACTCGAACCTGCGCAAGACGATCCTGGGCACCAGCCTGCAGATGATGCAGCAGTGGACCGGCGTCAACTTCATCTTCTACTACTCGACCGTCTTCCTCCAGTCGACCGGCGCCATCGACAACACCTTCCTCATGTCCATGATCTTCACCGTCATCAACGTCTTCAGCACGCCCCTCTCCTTCTACACGATCGAGAAGTTTGGGCGCCGCACCCTGCTCTTCTGGGGCGCGCTCGGCATGCTGGTGTGCCAGTTTATTGTGGCCATCGTGGGCGTGACGGCCGGCTTCAACCACACCCACCCAGACCCCAACAACCCGGACAACACCATTGCCGACAACAAGTCGGCCGTCAACGCGCAGATTGCCTTCATCTCCATCTTCATCTTCTTCTTCGCCTCCACCTGGGGGCCCGGCGCCTGGGTCATGATTGGCGAGATTTTCCCCATCCCGATCCGGTCGCGCGGTGTCGCCCTGTCGACTGCCTCCAACTGGTTGTGTAAGATGTCCCCTCCCTCTCTCTCTCTTTTTATATATATATATATATATATATATATACTGACATGCCTCCAGGGAACTGCATCATCGCCGTCATCACGCCGTACATGGTGGACAAGGACAAGGGCTACCTGCGCAGCTCCGTCTTCTTCATCTGGGGCGGCCTCTGCACGTGCGCGTGGGTCTACACCTACTTCCTGGTGCCCGAGACCAAGGGCCTGTCGCTCGAGCAGGTCGACCAGATGATGGAAGAGACGACGCCGCGCAGGTCCGCGGGCTGGGTGCCGCACGAGACCTTTGCCGCCAAGAATGCCCACTTCCGCAAGAATCGAGACCAACCAGCTGCAGTCCACGAAGAGACGGTGTAGGGGGGGTTAGCGGGGGAAGAGGAATGTAGTTGCCCGCAGATACTTTTGCTTTTGTTTACACACTCGCTCCATTCCTACTCCGCCGCAGAAATCGCGCTTGTGTCTCACTATGAGACACCCCGCGATCTTGGCCGGAGAGGAATCCATGATACCCAGTTGCCTAGGAGAGGCTTTGTCACGAGTCAACGGTTGAGTTGATGACTTAATGGAGGAATCCTCGGGAGGGTGGGGAGGCGCCCATGTACATACACACGATCAGCTCGCGCTGCTGAAATTTTATCTGTTCCAAAGTGCTAATGTTCGTGGACGCCGAAAACCCCGAGGCCACCCCCCCCACTCCCATTTCTCGGCCAGGCACCGGACTCAAAATTCGGGTGATTCGATGCTGTGTCACGGTGGCCATGCATGTCGCCGCGAAACATGGACGGGCGGAGATTTGTGAGGGGATTACCTTACACTGCCTTGCATGCCGTGTTTCTCGGGAAGCTCTTTAGCTGGAATGCTCATCAACTAAAGCACCGCCATGGACGCTCTCCGCCTCACTGAGTAACTACGGGCCAAGTCGGAGATGATGATTGATCGGGCGCTATGTGATGGAAGCGAGAGATGAGCTGGAAGTCGAGGAGGTTGATGGAGTCTCCCGTGAGATAAAGACCGTAAAGACCTCTGAACATCATCCGGGGCCATCATGAGAATTATTAGGATGTTAAGGCTGCACAGATTTGTCATCTTGTCTCTACGATTAACACTGGCTTGACTCGTGTGGTACGTACAGTATGTCGTGAAAATCGAAGCCTCCTAGATGATGCAAAGACTTGAAGTGATAGTGTTTCTCTACCTTTTTTTTTTTTTTTTTTTTTTTTTTTTTTTTTTTTTTTTTTAATAAAAATACCCTTTTACATATTTTTAATCTAAAATTTAATATTTAAATAAAATCTAATGATTATTTAATATAGAATGATTTGGTATTTTTATATCGTTGTGCTGAAGTTCTTTTTCAATCAAATTTTTAGCAGGTTCATAGTCACTGTAGTAACATGCAAGAACCGCGGCACGCCTGACCGTAATATGTGCATCATCAAAAAGTTTTTCAATATCAACAATAGAATCTTTATCGATGAACTTTGAAACCAATCGCCACAGCTGAGGATTTACCATCCGATGTGCAGCTTGTCGCTCATGGGCATAATCAATAAGTATAGACGAGAGCGCCTTGTTGG
>WXYE02284839.1:0-14004 GCA_011319275.2 Echinosphaeria canescens | reverse complement strand
ACGAAGCACCGGTTCCGCGGCACGCTATATCTCTTGGCCTCGAGCCGGTCGTCGAAGCCGCTCTCGGCCGCCTCGAAGCTGGATGGAGGCGAGCCCCTGCCCATCCCTGCCCATGGAGAAAGCCGATTTCCTGCGTGCTATTTAATGGACTGGGAAAGAAGACCCTCTCAATCCAGGTTGCCAAGACCCAAGATGCTTGCGCAGGATTGAAGCGAACGTATGGTTAGAGAGGGAAAGAAGGAAAGAAGGGGGGACCCGCGGCTATGACAGAAAAGGTGGGCTCTGACGGGAAAACTGGGGCTGTGTGGCTTCCTGAGAAGGAATACCTTGTCTTGTCCGAAATATCGCTCGAGGCTGGCTCTGGTTCTGAACCTCTGATGATTATGGGACTCGGGGTGGTAGACAAGCGCAGACCACGGGCGATGGCTAGGGTAAATGGGTAGCATCAAAGATATGATGAAGAAGGGGCCCCTGGATAACGTCGAAGCAATAATCCTCAACCCCATAAATCCAGCAACGCTACTACTCAGGCAAACTGACGGCTCCCTCGGCCACCTCGAGCCTTATTCACCGTGGTCCAGCCATCTTCATCCGGCGCGGCAGGCGACGAAGCAGAGGCTGGCCGGTCGTCAGAGGCAGGCTGGTTGCCTTGGGTCTGCGGGGCCGCACCCTGCTGGGAGTTGCCGTTCGACCGGTTGAAAGACCGTTTATCGTCGGATCGGTCAGTCCTGTCACCGCGATCGTTGCGAGATCCCCGCCCGGCGCCGCCGCCACGCCGAGGGCCAGTGGGGGCGCTTCCGCCGCCCCGCGCGCCGCCGCGTCCTTCGCCTGCAGGGCCCGGCACGTGGTCCCGCCAGTTCCCGCTCTCGGCGGCGCGAGACTTGAGAGGCTCTCGAGGAGGACGACCATGGTCCTTGTCCTTGGGCTCGGCCGATGGGGCAGCCCCTGAAGGAGTAGCTTGCGTGCTGGAGGCAGCGGAGGGAGCGCGCTCAGTGGCAACATCCGGGGCCTCAGTGGCGGCCCGTGCTGCTTCGGCCTCTTCCTTGGGTGCTTCGTTAGCTTTGGCCTCGGCGTTGGCCTCGGCCACCTGTGCGTCTGCTGCGGCCTTTTCAGCAGACTCTTTTGCTGCGGCCTCTGCGGCGGCAGCATCCTTTGCAGCAGTCTCCTTTGCCAGCCGTTTTTCTTCCTTTGCCTTCTCGTCGGCGTCTTTTTTGTCCTTGATTGCCTGCTGGCGCTTCTGTTCAATCTCTCGCTCCTTGGCGGCGGTATCGATAGGCCGGGCAGCGCCGAAAGGGCTCGGCTTTGATTCCGACGATGCTGCAAGCGTCGGCGAGGTCACGTCAGGCGAGTCGGCCACGGTGCGTTTGGTGAGGTTCAGCTTCGGTCGGCCGCCGGCTGGAGCGGTAGCAGAAACGGCCGGTGACGGAGGAGCTTCGCTGCCTTCGCGAGACTGGCCGGGAGTCTTTGCCGGAGCATCAGGCCGCATGCTGGTGCGCCACTGCATGTCCTTGTCGGCGGCGGAGGGGACGCGCTCGGGGCGGTCGGGGCGGTCAGCACGCTCGGGGCGGTCGGCACGGTCGGCACGTTCGACGAACTCCCGACGGGGAGGGCGAGAATCGTCTGACCGACCCTCAGTCCGACCCTCCCCCGGGCCCCAGGCCGCAGGAGATGTGCGGCGGTTATTGCGGAAGTCCTGGCCACCCTCTTGCATGCGGCCGGGCTTGGAGCCCTCGCGGGACATGGTAGGAGCCTCTGCTTGAGGCAAGGGCGAGAGCGGGCCCCGTCGCTCCCAGTTGCCAAAGTCCCGAACCTTGCCATCGTCAGCGGGGCCTTGCTCTCTCGGAGGCCGACGCTCTCCAAAGTCGCGGCGCTCTCCAAAGTCGCGACGCTCTCCTCCACCACCAAAGTCGCGACGCTCTCCACCACCAAAGTCAGGGCCGCTGCGGCGAGATCCAGGGAGATCGGCCGGAGGGCCCTTGCGCTCCCAAACACTCAGCTCGCGAAGCCCATCGCCTCGTCCGCCCTCACGGTCCTTCGCTATTTATCGCACTTGTCAGCCAAATCGTCTCCGGCATGGGGTGAAAGGAGTGTTTGGTGACGTACGTGGATCAGCAATCTTGATCCGTATGCTCCGGCCTTCGAACTGCGCTCCATCGAGAGTCAAGGCTGTTTTCAGGCCTTCAAGATCGCCGAACTCGGCGTAGGCAAACCCCTTCGGTCGCAGAAGGGCTCTGTCTTCAATGATGCGAACGTTGATAACGTTGCAATCGGCGAAAAAGTCCGACACGGATTCCTGGGTCGCATCATAGGACAGGTTGCCGAGATGTGCGGTGAAGGGGGGTTTGTCGGGCAGGACTGTCGGGAGGTTATCGCGAATTGTGGAATAGCCTGGAAAAGACAACGAGTCAGCAAAATTCCCAACAAAAAACAAATCTGCAGGGAGGAAGTATTACCTCCGAGGCGGTCACCACCAAGGCGGTCACTGCGGTCACCGCGGTCACCGCGGTCACCACCGTAGGAACTCGAGCCAGCAGGGCGGCGGTCCCACGGGCGGTCAGAGCGGTCGACCGGGGGGAGGGGTTGGGTGCCTGTTGGAGAGGTTAGCCTAGTGCTGCGTTGCAGTAGTCGACAGCGTCGAAGTGAAAACAGTTGACATAGTCGAAGCGGAAAAAGGCAGCTAAGAGGAAATGCTTACCAACGGAGTCTTCAACCTCGTCAGCCCACGACGAATTATTGGGTCCTGCACAGGAGGGTCAGTCAATACTCAAAAGGCTTGTGGGATGTCATGAATGCACGGCTAGCTGGCTAGTTGGCTGGCTGGCTGACTGGCTGGCTGTCGAGAACTGGGTTTCGGGATGATGGTCGTGGGCAGAAAAAAGGGCAGGAGCGCAGGGAGGCAGGCAACCAACCGGTATTCAGAAAATCGCCGAGCGAGAGCTTCTCGGCCTTCTTCTTGGGAGCTGCACGCGCGGAGCCGAGTTAGCACCTAGTCAAAAAAGCCAAAAAGACATGCTCGTTGCCGATGTAGACAGAGGACAATCCCAAGCTGGCGGGTCGGGGCTCACCCATATTGGCGGGATTTTGCGATGGCTGCGCGCAACGACGTGATCGAAGCGCGCAGTTGGGAGGGAGGAGGCGGACGTCGGAGAAGCACCGGGTGCTCGACGTTCGACTCTATCAGAGTGTGGGTTGCTTTTTGGGGAGGTGCCAGATGATGACGGCGCAGTCGAACTGGTTTGCCAATTCGAGTGATTGGCACCAGGCGAACGAAGCCTTGTCGGATGTTGGGTTCGGAAAGGCAGCGCAGTTGCTGCTTGTTGCCTGTTGCAGTTGGAGATGATAAAATCGTTGTGGGAGATCCGATGCCCACTTGCTTGGCAGGGTGGGGAGGGAGAGAAAAAAAAAATTTCCCCACTCTCGATTGTGGGAATGTACTTGTGGTCCTCGTACTAAGTCCAGGTTGAACGAAAACTGGGTAGGCGGGGCAAGTGGGGCTACTTAACCGAGGCTTAACCCTCAACCCTCAACAAATCAAAGTACAGTACTAGATCGAAATTCAGGTTGAATTTGCATTTTTGCATTTGCGCGGGACTCGGACGCATAGGGCTTGGTGGCGTGTGGGAAGGAGTAAGCGAGAAACTGTGCTCTGCTCCTGCCTTAGAACTGAAATGGCATTATTTGCAGACAGAGTTGATATTTCTCATTCCTAGTCCATCTTCGAGAGGCTGTGCACATACCGGCTGACGTATATCTCCGATTATTGTCGTTGACTTGTGCTGATTTGCTGTTTCTTGCTGTTTCCTTCTCCATCTCAAGCCTCCTACTGCCGCCCAATATGAAGCGCCTTGTTCTCCCTGCCAATGAAGACGGCCCACCCGAAGCAGGAGGCGCTGGTGAAAAAGTTGGCCTTCATGGGCCGCCACCAAACAACACCGAGCATGAGAAGGTTGGGAAGGTCGGGAAGGCGGGAAATGCTGAGAAGGCCCCGGCGCCACAAAAGACGGCCGTGGCCGGACCACAGATCGGTGACAAGCAAAGCACGCCTCTCAGCCAGCGCCATGTTGTCCCGCCTGAGCTGCTTGACATTTGCACCCAGTCGATCAAGGTCGGAGCCGCCTGTGGTAAGCATTCGCTTCTTCCCCCCCCCGCGGAGTCTGCAGCATCCTCGCATCCTTATGAGCCACTACAAGCATACTCACATCGACCATGCCCACAGGCGCTGCCGGCACCATTGTCGGATATGGATTTGGCCTGTATAAGCCCGGCCACCCAAAGCTGTTCGCAGCGCTCTCGGGAGTCCATTGGGCTGCCCTGAGCTCAACATTTTGGGGTGAGCCACCTCCACAAGCCGTGGCGTGGTGCCCAGTGACCCATATGTCTATCTAATCACCATATCTTCACAGGGTATCGCCTACTCGCCATACGCTACTTGGAGGGTGGCGCGGATGTGACGCCCAGACAAAAGGTCCAGGCCAGCGCCATAGCCGGAGGCCTGGCGGGCATGACGATCGGCCTGCTCAGTGAGTATTAAAATAGAATTGGCGGTTACCAATTTTCGCTAACAGATTCTCGCCAGGAAGTCCACAGAATGCCCTGTACGGGACGGTCGCATGGTCGCTGTATGGCGCAGGAGGCCAAGCAACCGTCGACTGGTGGCACAGCCGCCCAAAGAAGCAGGAGCAGGCCGGCGGCAGCTTCTGGGACAGCAAGTATAGCCCCCTCCAGCGCCTTTCCGACCACGACTATGCCGAGATTCTTGAGAAAAGGCTACTCCATGTGGAGGCAACCCTCGCGGTGGTCGACGACAACATCCAAGCCCTTCAGGAGGAAAAGCGCCGCCACGAGGCCTCCGTATCAAATTCAAAGCCGGGGAAACCAGACGGCGAGTAAACGTCGTTGCCAGAGGCATCTGCCAAAGAATAGGTGCCATCCAGCATGCGGTAGACGGGCCATATCGCCGTCGTTAACATAGTTCAATTGGCTATACCTCAAGTTGTAATGTTTGATTGATTGATTTGCACATTACAGTGCCCAATCACAAAATAAACATGTAGATCCTAGGGTCAATACACGCTTGTTTACCGACCTGATTGTACTATTGCTATAGTATCTTCGAGCGAAGCGAGGCCGGGGGTCTGGGGGGTACCCCCAGGAAAAAGAAGGTTGAAATAGAGCGGCCTTTTCCTGGGGGTTCCCCCCAGACCCCCGGCCTCGCTTCGCTCGAAGATACTATAGGAATAATACAATCGGGGTCAGTCATAATCAATGGGCGTGTACGGACCCTAGGATGTACATATTTATTTTGTGACTGGCATAAGTTGAGACATCACTGTCGTGGCCGCCTGCATTGGCTGGCGCGGGTCCTGCTGCCCTTTGCCTGAGAAGCAAAACTGTCCAATCAACTAATACTGACAGCCGCAAACCGGTGTGCCTGTCCCTGTTGGCGTCGCTTTTTCAAGAAACTGTTCGCAGAAACCGAAGACTCTGTTTGAAAAGACATTATTCTACATTTCTGACTCCCCAGAGCAAGACTCGAAATGGCCTCCTTCGCAATCCTCCGTCCGTCCGACTTCTCTTCCGCCTAGAGCCGAAGATTCGGCAGCCACCCGCACACGGAATCATGGCGCCGCGTGCCCACTCTAGACCTCTACCGAAGGACCCTCGGTAATACCACGTGATTCCATCCAACGTTTCACCAAGTTAGAGAAAGAGAGGCAGATTGAGAAATAGTCGAAGCCCCTTACGACGACTATATAACATATAGTCCTCTGTGAGCAGCTTAAAGAAGTTTTATTTCATAAAGTCGGACTTTATTGGTAATATTCAGGTCAATATTGCGAGTATTTCACATGTAGCTACACGTAAAGCTTTATAGGCCGTTATATACAGTAAATAGAAACGACGGTAAAGAAATAGCAGTCGCCCTCTTAGATATGTAGCATAGATACTCTCGCCTGTGTCCCAGCGTGGCATTTCTCTGACCCGGGTAGCGAGGCCCCCTTCTGCGGACGTCCACAGTCATAACCTAGACCGGTCATAACTCGACGTTCGCAGCTCGTCCCCTATGCGCGCTAGCTAAACCGAGATCGTGAGCCATGCCAAGGGGGGATCTGGCGTGAAGTGGGCACCTCTTTCGCTCAGCGTCCGAGGACCTGCGTGACTGGTAAGCCCTCGGGTGATGACTACTGCGTGACGCTACAAACGGGCACCAACTATTAATAGCTTGTGCCTAGACCCCACGTTTCGATGACATCGCAGTTAGTGGCCACCGCGGGAGAATTCACAGTTCATCCACCGCGGGTGGCCCGAAGTGCTCAATCACGATTACCTCCTTCGCCCGCAAGGCCATTCACTGGTAGAAGGGCCGGGGGAGGGAGAAGGGCATCGATATTCTCCGGTAAATAGTTTCGCGCTGATTGTTTATATGTTCCCGCTTTTAACAGAGAACCGAGGGCAACGATGGAGAAATCAAATTCATATTACCGTCGCCATAGTGTATATCAAGCATGTTCATCGTCGCATACATATTTTTTCCTAGTTGCAATCTCACTCCATCATCTTGAGCATGTCGTCCAGGCAGTTACGCTCCTCACACTCCTCATCGGTGTCGTACCATCCATCGAGGTCGGAAACATAATGGTAGGCAGGGTCGAACCGGCGACTGGCATACTCCCTAGCGTTGGCCTCTGTTTGGCCCCATCAGCTCCGAGTCCGCGAGATATTTTGGGCAGCTGTTGCCTGCCTGCCATACGCACCTTTCTCCTCAATCTCTTCCAGGCTGCGCGCCCGGCCAAAGGCTCGACCGGGGATGCGGTGGAGGAAGATGAATTCGTCGGCCGAGTGCGGATGGGCGATGCCCAGCCGGCTACACAGTCGGCCCACGTTGAACACGTAAGCGTCGGCCGGCAGCTTCTCGGTGCGGATTTCGCGGATCACGACTCCGCCGACTGGATCCCGGCTCGTCTGGGCCCAGGCGGCACGGTCGCGCTGCTTTGCCCACCTGCGCGCGTGATTCTCGTCGCTGAAGACGGAGAGGAAGCAGCTGGGCTGTCGGTTGAACCAGTCGACGTGCTGCTCGACTGCCCACGCCAGGCTTGCCTGGTCGGAGATGACCATGTTGCTGTCGGCCGCTACCCGGTCCCCGGTGCCTGGGTCCGGCCGGGACTGGGACTCCGAGTGCGTCACCATCCAGAGAGTTTTGGGGAGAAAGGTGCACTTGTAAGCAGCGAGATCGAAGGCCTCTGCCATGGCTTCCGCAAAGGAGGTGGCAAGGGCCTCGCAGAGATTGTGTTTGGGTAATAAAATCACTGGCTAGTTCACACAAGGCAAGACGCAGCCCCGAGTGTAGGGGATCAAGAGACGAGACGACGGGCGCGAGGGAGGGGGGCTGTTATGGGATTTCTCTCACCTCGTCAACCTTGGGTGCAGATAAGACGTGAACGCCAATGTTGGGCAGCAGGTCATCTGAGGCATATGATTTGACCAGCGATCAACTCAACGGAGCCTGGCAGATGCATATAAACCCACGACCCTGTCCCGGACATGTACGCATTGATTTATTCCAGATCCCCAGTTGATCAATCTTAGCCAGCCTTACAACTAGGAGACGTTTGCTCTTGACGGCGCTACGGAAGACTGCTACGACTGCTCAACATTGCCGAGATCTTTCCACCAAGCCTGCCGGAGCGACAGACCCCCAGCACATACTTGGGCGTCCTATTTCCCATCGCTACACCTCAATGCGGCTGGCTACCAGGAACTTCCATGTCCATGCTCGGATCCAAGAAGTGACTGCTGACGCCCGAGCAGTCGTCCGGGCACGACGAGGGTAGGAGAGTCCTGTTCCGAGCCCCGTTGTTATTGGTGAAATTCAAATATAGTAGGCAGATCACGTCCTCACTTCTCACCATGTAGCCGAGCACTGTGCTCACAGGACGCAGACAGATATCCGACAGGTGCCCTTTTTTATAGGAAACTACAGGATTCCAACAGTGATTGGACCAGCCCAGGTCGATCCAGCTTAGGGATGATGCAGGGCCGTCCAGTAAGAGACCTACAGGTCCCGTAAGAGGCCTACAGGTCCAGTAAGAGGCCTACAGCCCCACCACAACACACCATCACGGGCGCATTCTGCGGCTTCCTTATGGATGGACTGGATGACGAGGTCGTACAGCGACGTGTGACGTGTTATTCTGGCGAGCCTGCCTTGTGATAAAGCGGGGGTTGCATCATCTCCGGACGGTTCAAGCTGCGTATATATCGGAAGCTGTCTCCCTGCAGCTGTGAGAAGTGGCCGGGAATTCTCTCCTTCAAACAACTGACAGACCACGATCTGACCTGGCTTGTTGTTAACACCCTGTATGCTGCGAACATTCGCCGTGAGTGAAGAGCCAAGCCCCCCTTCCCTCACACGTTCCTTGGTCTTTTCGCCTCTATGTCGTTTCTTAACCCAGGGAAATCTCCAATACAGACAATACCAAGAATGGCCAAGAAAAAGCGCTCCGGCCCCAAACCAGAGGGGAGGACGACCTTTATGTTTCCGCGCCTTCACGAGGCCGTCGCCGATGCCGTGTCCGGTCAGGTTCTCACACCATGGTTCAACAACAAGAACGCTGGCGCCGACGACACAACCAAGGAGTACTCAACCAACGTCATGGGCACCTTCAGGTGCATCAACAACAACTGTATCAAGCCCGGCTGGGGCAGCAAGAAGATCGCGATCCTCATCCGGGGTTATCCGATGAACGGCTATAACGCCCTCGTGTTCAACCAGCGATGCAAGGATTGCAACCGGTTGGGCATTCTGGCGCTAGACGATGATTCCTATGTCGACAGAGTTGCCTACCGGCTGAAAAAGTGGGCGGGAGTCCCGATGGAGAGTCCGTTTTACGGGGGAAAAAAGGGCCCCCCTCATGAGAAGGAGCTCTGCGAGGGCTGCAAGCAGGGTTACTGCAGCTTCGGAGAAGAGGGTTGAGCGAGAGACAAGTGCTGAAGGATATATGATGGTTGAGCGAGAGACAAGCGCTGAGGGATATTTGACTGTCGAGAGGCGAGGTGGAGCGCTCCAGCTCGAGCGAACCGAGCCTTGAAATCCGAGGCCGGGGGGGAAGGGAGCCCCAGGGCGGGAAATGGTGAGCAGGGAGGGCGGTTGTTTTCTACTACCGTGTTAGGCTACCAGCACTCCTTTCAGCAGCCACCTGAAAGTCGTCGACATTTGTATTCCTGAGAATGAAAGGGCCCCCCATGCTACAGTGCCAATCACAAATAAAAAATGTAGATTCCAGGGTCCGTACACGCTCATTTACTAATCCCGTGTACCTAATTATAGGCCTGGGATACCTTCCACGTTATTCAGGTCCTTGTATACTAAAGACTCTGCTTCACTAATACCTTTACTTCGAGCGAAGCGAGGTCGGGGGTCTGGAAGGTACCCCCAGGAAAAAGAAGGACGATTTCTTTTTCCTGGGGGTACCCCCCAAACCCCCGGCCTCGCTTCGCTCGAAGATATTACAGTAACAATGTAATCGAGGCCAGCAAATCAGCATGTACGGACCATAGGATGTACATGTTTATTTTGTGATTGGCACGGTAGCTTCACTTGTAGCTTCACTTAACAACTCTACCCCACCGAGCGTGTTGGTGTCGATCGAGAAGCGCTACAAGAAGGGGACTGGCTGGGCAAGACGGGCAAGACATGCCCATGGTCGGACCGTGGATAAGCAAACAGGATGGTTGGCCGCGGCATCCTCACGGGCATGTCAGGCAAAATTAGGCCGCCCTCGGTGGGGGGCAAATTATTCCAGACAGGCCGGCATAGGTAACTCGCTCGAAGCTTTTGCATCGTGTGGACGTTTCTTTCCACCACTTTTACCATAATAGCCTGGCTCTGTTATGGTAGTTCCTCCATACAGACGCCAGAAGCCTAAACTGGCTACTTACACCATGTACTCGGCGCCTCTTTTTTTTCTCTCTTAATCTTGAGCGTGGTGCAGTACCGTGCTCCTTTTCGAGATAACGATGTGCTCGCCTATCTAGAGGCAAAACTGGCATTTTTAAGACGCAGAAAATGTATGCATAGATAGAGTAGGCTCTTGCTGTTAAAACAACTTCAAAGTATCGAAAAAACCATTTGATTGCGAATTAGAGGTTCGCGAATTGAACAGTGTAGTGTGGTTAGGAAGATGTGGGAAGAAGTAAAAGCGGGATATGGATGCAGGGCTTAAGAATAAAGTTTAAAGTTGACGACAAATTGTATCCCGTATCCCACATAACGCCCCCATGAGCGTGCATTTTTGAGTCCTGGTGGGTGCTTGCTTATGCCAAGATATTATCTGCCCGAGGGCAAGGTATAGGGCATGTTCTTGCAGGCAAACATATTAATGTTGACACCGGCGAAGTGCCGGCCAAGACACCTAGGTCTCGGGCTTCTGGCTTCTGAGCTTCTGTGTCATGGTTTTGCTTCGTGGTATTGAGACCTGGCAAGTCAGGCTTACGTAATCCGCGAGAGGTGGGGACTCCGCAGGCCCAGGATTCCTCTCTTCTTTAGCGATCGATAACTTCAATCAACTGGACCCGTGACATTGTGGGCTAGCTCAACATGACTTGGGTGGTGGCGTGGCGAGAGGAACAGCGGCGATGGTCTATCGACAATCGACTCAAACAAGGAACAGTTGGAGACGAAGTCGAAGCTTCATGTCTGTCATATGCAGTGCTAAACAAATGATAAACATGTAGATCGTTGGGTCTCTACACGCTCGTTCACTAACCCCGATTGTAGTATAGTTTCTTCGAGCGAAGCGAGGTCGGGGGTCTGGGGGGTACCCCCAGGAAAAGGCAGCTCTACCTTTTAACGTTTTTTTTCTGGGGGTTCCCCCCAGACCCCCGACCTCGCTTCGCTCGAAGCAGACTGGCACTGGAGCACTCGATAGCGGCTACTACTACCTCCTAACCCTTCACCCCTTCACCCCCTCACCAATAAGGAATTCATTGCAAAGGAAAGCAATCTCACAAGCATGGATCGAACATGGTCATCACCATGCCGTCCCCAGGCACCGGCACCAGACTCGGCGTCGATAGCACCGAGTAGTGCTGGTGATGAACACCATCTTGGGTTAGCATATAATTGTGTCTGCACTCGGATTGCGTCCACCGCAACAAGCTGGAAGTACTGGGGTGGGCTATGAGTCCGACCGGCGAGGTGTGCCATGATGGCGGCGACGACTACAACAACGACGACCCCAGGTCTACTAGCGTCAGAGCGAAAGTGATAGCGGAGGAGAGCACGAGCAGTGGTCAAGGACGAGGGCGAGTTGGAGGAAGATGAGGCTGCGTTGATTGTGATGCGTATGAACCCTTGGTTGGTCGAGTTGCGATTTCGAGGTGGGGCCAAGGTAATAAAGGTAATAAAACAGCAGCGTGAACAAGTTGGCCTCCATCACTATTCAGCTGGCCTCCGTAGCTATTTCATCCTGTGGCCGTCTTCATCACCGCACTGGTCGACTAGTAGACTTAATAACCCGACCCCTGCGAGCTAGCCTCTTCCTTCCTCCTCTTTCGCTCTCTTGAACGATGGAGAGAGTGGGCCCGCCAAATGGTGCTCATGCCCCTGATTTTTTAAGAATTGTTTTGTCATTTCCGCCCGCGGTCTCCTTCAGGCGAGAAATGAGTGGGGGAAGATTGCAGGGAATCCACTTCAAACTCGACGGTCGAGCGGCCGAGTGGTGGGTGGTCAAGTGCAGCAATATGTGCGCACACCTCCTTTCCCTTTTCCTCTTAGCATGCCGGTAATTTGCACCCACTCACACACACAGCCTGCATAGTGCGATATTGGCCGACCGCCATGACCGTCCGGGGGCCCGTAGCGCGCGCGCCTGTTTGTTGTTGTTGTAATTGATGGTGGTGGTGGTGGTGAAGGGTGTTGATGGATCGACCCTCGATGCCAGTCCCTACCTATTTCATGCATGTTCCTTCGCCTTGACCGCGGAGATCGCCACGGCAGACAGGCAGAGCAGGCGAATAACGAACAAGAACAAGATCTTGCTCCATGGCTGGATGGGTCGATGAACTTTTACTAGGAGCACGACGCAGTAAGCAAGGAGACGCGATTGGGGGGGGGGGGACTTGGGGTGGAAACAAGCTAATAGCATTAGGGAGGGTCACGGCCATCATCATGCCGGCATGAAGCGATGATGCTCAGACGCTTATTAGGAGGGCCCACATCCGATCCGCCTCTGGGGAGGAAAAGGCCAAGAAGAACCCCGTCCATCCCCTAGTCACCGCTGCTAAACTCCCACCGCTGGCCGGGGGTCGCGACCAAGGGACTTTTGCCCCCCCGGTCCCTTGGCTAGCCCGGTGCTGATATCAAGGGGGCTGCTGCTGTGCCTTTTTATCTGTTGACGATCCCTTCTTGTTCCTCTCTCTCGTCGTCCTCGTGTGTTGCTCACGACGCCAACTCATCTTTGACGGGAGACTGTGCTTACTTGAGTGTAATCGGATCCTCCTCCGACTACGCTTCCTGCTTCACTCGTTTGGCGGGCATTTTTGTTTTGCGTGTCTCCCGTATAATACATAAATCCGACACTTACACCACATCACTCCGGCCCTAATCCGCCATGAGGTCGGCAACAGTCGCGGCCGCGGCCGCAGCCCTCGCCGGGGGCGCAGACGCCAGTGGCCACGGCCATGGACATGCCCACGCCCACCAGGAGTACGCCCAGAGAGACTTGGGCGAGGCGTGCTCGGTTGGGTGCACGACCTACTACACCACCATGACGGGCGAAGGCTGGCGTATGTGAAAGAAACCCGCCGGCCCCGATCTTTCGGACATTGTCATGACGGGGGAGGCGCGATTGCGGGTCAACAGGAGGGCTAACTTGGCTCGAAACATAGTCCACGACGGCTCAGGCCCCTCGGCCCCTTCCACCGAGGCCATCTGGAGCGAGCCCACGGCCACCTGGGCTGCCACAGGCGCGGGCACCGTGCCGACGCCGTTCGCCACTCAATTGCCCACCACCGGCGTCTACACTTTCCCTGGTGCGTAGAGGGATTCCTGGACTCGTTCGACGGCATGTGTGTCGCATGCAGGCAGGCCTCGTAGCTGACCTTTTTCACTGCAGCGTGGAGTCTCACCCTGACCGAGACGACGACTGTCCCCGGTGCCTGGACTACATCTCTCCCGTCTGCCGGTCTCTGGACCCTCGGAGGTAAGTTCTAGAACGCCGCTCCGTTCCTGCAGGGTATAGATGGATACTAACCCCCCTCAACCAGGCGTGACTACCATCGTCGACCACTCTACCGAGTTCGTGTGCCCCATTGGAACCACCGAAGTCAACGATGGCACCGTGACGACCGTCTTGCACACGGGCCCTTGGACGGTGTCCTCGGCGGGCACCTGGACCCTTGGTGCCATCACAACCTCGGTGCCGACGCCTCGCACTGTGGTTGTGCCGGAGGTCACTTCCTACGAACCTGGTATGTTTTTAACCCAGCGATGCGAACAATCAAGCTTGTACTACATACCATTTCGAGCGAGGTCGAGGGTCTAGGGGGAACCCCCAGGAAAAAGAAACCCCCCCCATGGCTCATCGTACTGACGTCGATGCTTCTCAGGCGTTTGGTCGATGCCCGAGTCCGTGGTCACGGTCACGGAGAAAGACTACGTCTACTACTGCCCGTGGAGCGCTGCGGCGTGGTCCACCTCGGTCGCCGTGGCCAACGAGGCGGTCGCCACCTCCAAGGCCTCTGCCACCCAGGTCGCTGCTTCGTCGTCCTCCGAGGCATGGTCGGTCCCCGCTGCTTCGTCCACGGCCAAGACGAGCACCAGCGCTTCGTCCTCGGGCAAGACCCACAGCAGTGGCGGCTCGTCGCCCCCCATCGGCGGCAGCAACGGCAAGTGGGCCATCACGCTCTCGCCCTACAGCGACGGCGGCGACTGCAAGGACGCCGGCCAGATCATGACCGAGATGGGCCAGATCCACGCCAAGGGCATCAGCGCCGTGCGCGTCT
>WXYE02284735.1:0-14009 GCA_011319275.2 Echinosphaeria canescens | reverse complement strand
GATGCAGAACCCATGGCTCCAGAGCCAGTCCATCCGCGAAAATATACTTTTTGGCGCCGAGCTCGACCCCGAGCGGTACAAGCTGGTCCTGCATGCGTGCTGCCTGCTGCCGGATCTGGAGTGCTTCAAGGGGGGCGACGAGTACATCGTTGGCGAGCAGGGCGCCGGTCTCAGCGGCGGCCAGAAGTCGAGAGTGGCCCTGGCGCGCGCCGTCTACAGCCGGGCCCGCATCCTCCTGCTCGACGACCCGGTCGCGGCGCTGGACCACGACACGGCAACGTCGATTGCCCAGAGGCTCTTCTCGGCCAAGGCGACGGGCCTGATGAGCGGCCGGCTGGTGGTCCTGGTCACGCACCGCGTCGACATCGTCATCCCCTACGCGGACCAGATCATTACCGTTGCCAAGAACGGCGACGTCAAGTCGGCCGCCCCGGACGACGCTTCCCTTGACGCGAACCTCAAGCGCATGGTGGTGGTCGCCACCGCCGAGCTCGAGGACCCGGCTGCGAAGGACAAGGCGGCAGCCGATGGCACACCCGTGAGCGCCGATAAGCTGGTCGAGGACGAAAATCGTTCTGTCGGCAGGGTCGACCTCGGCATCTGCTGGCACTACATCAGGGAAGCTTCCGCCTGGCTGTGGATTGTTTTGTTCGTGCTGTTCTGCTTGTACCGGTTCAGTAGAATCTGCGAAGGGTGGTTCTTGAGCGAGTGGGATATCGCCTACCACCGGCCGGTCGATACCTCCGAGTTGTGGCAGGGTCCTCCGAGTTACCGAGATCTGCAGCAGCAGCAGCAGCAGCAGCAGCAGATCATGTCTCACGGGAGCCCATTAGACTCGGAAACGTGGACCATCGACGCGAGGCCACTACTCCGCACTTGGAACCCGCCCAGCACCAGCAACTGGTATAACCTGGGAAGCGTGCTCCCACACCCCCTCGTTCAGGTGACCCCCTGGCTGCTGGTTTTCGGCGCCATCTGCTTCATGCGGCTTGTTTTCACAACGCTGTCCGAGCTGGGCATGGCCGTCGTCATGTACCGAGCCGGCAAGAGAATCTTCCACAAGGCCATGCGGAGCGTGTCCAGGGCCAACTTCCGCTTCTTCGACATCTATCCGGCCGGCCGGCTGATGAACCGCCTCACCAGCGACATGGGCGTGGTCGACGGCGGCATCGGCTGGATCTTCCAGGACGTGGTCATGTGGTCGGTCACATGGATCGGCTCCCTGTTCGTCGTCGCGAGCATGACGCCCATCTTCCTGGTCATCATGCTGCTGATGTGCCTCGTGCTGGTGGCCTACTTCCGCCGCTTCCTGCCCGCAACCCGCGCTCTCCGCCGGCTCGAGGCCGTGTCGCTGAGCCCGCTGTTCACCAACTTTGCCGCGCTGGCCGACGGGCTGACCACGATCCGCGCCTTCCGCGCCCAGCCGTTCTTCCTGCGAGACCTCATCAACACGTGCGACGGCTTCCAGGAGCCGGACCACTTCTACTGGACCGCGCAGGAGTGGTTCCAGTTCCGCGTCGAGTTCCTCGCGCGCACGGCCACGTGCGGCGTCATGCTGACGGGCATCCTGACCGGCCTGTCCGCGGGCGCCATCGGCTTCGTGCAGACATCGGCCGCCTCCTTCATCGACTCGACCCACAACATCTGCAAGCGCTACGGCGAGCTGCAGATGCAGCTGGTGAGCGTCGAGCGCGTGGTGGAGCTGCAGGAGGTCGAGCCCGAGCCCGAGGGCGAGAAGCCGCCGCGGGCGGCCTGGCCGGGCTTCGCCGACGACATCGTCTTCGACCACGTCACGCTGCGGTACGCGCCGCACCTGGAGCCGAGCCTCAAGGACGTGTCCCTGCGCATCCCCGCCGGCACGACCGTGGCCGTCACGGGCCGCACGGGGTCGGGCAAGAGCACCTTCGCCCTGGCCCTGCTGGGCACGCTGCGCATCGACGAGGGCCCCGGCCGGGGATCCATCTACATCGGGGACGTAGACGTCGCCAAGGTCGACAAGCACGCCCTGCGGCGGCGCATCACCTTTATTTCTCAAGACCCCGTGCTGTTCCCCGGCACGCTGCGGAGCAACCTGGATCCTCTCGACGAACACACGGACGAGGAATGCGCAGCCGTGATCGCCAGGGTGCTGGGGCGGAAGTCGACGCACGGCCATGACGACGACGAACGGCCCGTTTCTTCTTTTTCTTCTTCTTCGTCGTCTTCTTCTTCATCTCCTTCTCATCCTTCTTCCTCTTCCTCTTCCTCTCCTCATTCTCCCCCTTCTCCCACCGCGCACGCGAGCGCAATCCCATCAACAGCAGGCCCCGGCGGAGAGGGGCCCGACGATCCCCACTCACCACCACCACAACCACCATCACCATCACCACCACCACAACCACCAATCCCGACCGAGTCCATCAAAAGCGACCGCACGCGGATCCACAGCCGGGCAATGGGCCCGCCGCGGGCCGAGTTCACCATCGACAGCCGCGTGGACGGCGGCGGGAAGAACCTGTCGCAGGGCCAGCGGCAGCTGGTGGGGCTCGGGCGCGCGATGCTGCGCCGGTCGCCGGTGGTGATCATGGACGAGGCCACGGCGAGCATCGACATGGCCACGGCGGCCGACATCCAGGAGGTCCTGCGCGAGGAGCTGCGCCACAGCACCGTCATCACCATCGCGCACCGCGTCGAGGCCGTGCGCAACGCCAGCTGGATGATCCGCCTCGAGGCCGGGCGCGTAGTCCGGTGCGGGCCCGTCGGGGACGAAGAGGCGAGAGGGGACAATCTGGAAGAGCTGGGGCTGGAGTGAGTAAAACAGTGCTCCTAGCCTTCGGGTCGTACAACCTTCTGGATGCGGTTTTTTTTCTCTCTATATGGTGGAATATACATTATACACGACTGATGTCGAGGCTTGGAAACAATTCGAGTTTGGAAAAAAAAAAAAAAAAAAGTTGAGATTGTCATTTTGAATATGGTTTAGACGCCCGTCAGGGGGCAACTCAATCTCAGCGCCATAGTACTGTACTGTAGCAAGAATGTTTTTCGTCTGCTCGGGGCACTTGAGATATTCCCAGTTCCCATCGCCTCTTCCCTGATCAACTCCCCGTCCAGCCCAGGATCTCGCCATATAAACGCCTTGCCTACTTCTCTCACGGTAGTCACCCAGGGCCTTCCTTACCTTGTTAATAGGCGATTGCCTTGGTCTAAACAAGTACAGAGATCCGACATAGGCCATCGCGGTTGTACCGTTCGCGGGCCGCAATCCCACGAGCAACACAGCTTGTCCAGCCCCATCATGATCGAGGCCGGGCGGTGCAGCCACGCGCTGTCGAACCACGCGCGTTACTAACGACTCTACTTCGAGCGAAGCGAGGTCGGGGGTCTGGGGGGTACCCCCAAGAAAAAGAAAAAAAAAGGCTAAAATATAGAATGGTCTTTTCCTGGGAGTACCCCCCAGACCCCCGGCGTCGCTTCGCTCGATATAGGACTAAAATCCGGCAATCAGGGTTAGTAAATGAGTATGTACGGACCCCTGATCTGCATGTTTATTTTGTGATTGACCCTGGTGGAAGTAGCTTTTTGGTTTTGTTGATACAGTAGTCGTCTTTCATGTGCGTACTTCCAGGCTTTCATGGCGTTGGTTCTCAACCATAGCCTCATTCTTGCCCTCGGTCAAGTTCTACAAAGGCCATATCGACGTACCGCCCCTTCTTATTGACTGCGTCGATGGGAACAGTCCTCGATCATGTCTGCCCGCACGAAGACAAGCTGTCCCCGCCGACGCTCTTCCAGCAGCTGGAGGCCCATCCCGCAGAGATGGTGGTGTAGGGTCGCTCGATCTCGTTATCGACTACAATATCCTGAGGGTCATATTTTGGCAAGCGCAAGGCAGAGTTCTTCTCAGGTACGTTAGAATATATTGCTCCTTGTCCCTCACCTATTCCGTAGGTATTTAAAAGTCGGCTCAGGCAGGCTTCAGGCATGCAACTTTCCACAGCAGGAGGTGTATGACGTGTACTGTATAACCAGAATTGATTACATTGTACTGTACACCCCTTTCATATCGCATGTTCGCTTTCGAGCGGCTCAACACTTTCCACGAACCCGGCTTGGCGTTTCATTGAGGCGAGAGCTACAGCAGCCAAGAGCACCATACGGGCAGTACGGCGTCGAATAAGCAACGCATCTTCCGAAGCCCCTGGACCAAACAACAAAGAAGGCCGTTTGCCTCTAGTAAAAAAAAGAAAAAGAAAAAGAAAAAAAAAGAAGCAAACAAAAAGAAGAAAAGGATGCCACGAAACATGAGGAAGTCGTGGCCGGCTAGATTCTCTCAAGTTTGCACCTTCCTATCATCGTCCCTTCCTTATTTCTTCCACGATAGGAAAGAAGCAGTCCTTCTTTCTTCCACGATAGGAAGTAGCAGACAGTAGCCTGCGGGGAGGTGCATCAGATTCATCCAGATTGGGCCAATGGATTTTGGCACAAATTTGGGCATGATTCACACATGACGTAGGGCAAACTTCAACCGGTGGCATTTGGTTGATTGAAGGCAGCCCATCATTGTGTCTCGTCCACACGCGTCCCCCAAGTCCTCCAAGAAATCTCCCTGCCCATCATCATCCATCAATTGTAGACACTTCTGCTTCCAATTCCCCCCAAGCCAAGAATCAATCCGCTTCAGTCGTCTCACCCGCCTGCTGAGCCAACCACCACCACCACCACCATGTCGGCGCCGCAAGCCCAGATTCCCACGTCGACGACGGTCGTCGAGTCGGCCGTCATCCGAAGCTCGCTGGCACAGGTCTGGGCCCTCGTCAGCAAGCTGTCGAGCTTTTCGCAGTTTTGGTCGGCCCTCAGCTCGTCCGACCTTGTCCGGAGCGAAAGTGCCGAGACGGACGTGTGCAGATGGGTGTTCAAGGACGGCAGCGTCCTCTCCGTCAAGCAGGATGAATACAGCGTGAGCAGCCCAAGCAGACAAGCTCAGGAGACCGTCCTTTGTTTCCTCCCTCCCTCTCTCTTCCTCTCCCTCTCTCCCTCTCTCCCTCTCTCTCCCTCTCTCTCCCTCTCTCTCCCCCTCGTCCCGTAATATGCATCCGTCTTCCGCACCAGCTTGGGGAACCATGCGCGGGGCTCAATATCTCAAGCTCGCTGATTGGCTGACGGCGGCTTATCCACCTCCTCCCGATAGAACATCCATCACTTCATCACCTACAGCGTAATCTCAAGCGCGCCCGAGTTGACATACTCGATGGCCGTCAACACGGTCCGCTGCTACGACATCACCAGCGGCGAGATGGCTGGCTACACCTTTGTCGAGTGGTCTGTCAAGTTCTCGAGCGACGCTGACGCCGGTAAGTGCCTCTCAAGTCATCGTTGTTGGCGTCGGTCAGCAACGGCACCAAAACCCTCCCTCCCCCCTCCCTGCAGCACAGGACAGATGCTTCTTGGTGACGGGGCCGACTAATGATGGCACTGCCGGCTCTACCATAGGCGTTATCGAGGACGCTCGCTTCAAGCGCCAGGAGGCTCTCGCCGACCTGGACAAGACTGCGAAGGCGAATTAGGGGCTCCTCGCCAAAATCCAGAAGAATCTCAAAGCATGTATTCCTGAGTAGCCGGGGGCCAGGAGGAGAGAGGCCAGGAGGGCACCGGCGGTGTTCCTAGTTGTGGGCGATATGGTGCTGCAGGGAAAACGCAACTACTGGACTTGCTCGGGAAAGGGGAGCAGCTGCTCTTGGGGCAATTCAGCGGTAGCAGCTTCGCTTTAATCTTTGACAGTCGTCTTGCAAGACCGGGTCGACCGTTGGAGTTGGCGTGGAACAGAAGCCCAAGAACATGTATTATCTTTTGCCGATAGCTGACGAGGCAGCCAAGAAAATGTTCAGTACACGTGACAATCCAAGTTCGCGCCGTTTTGAATATCATGCAATGCCAGAGTTGCAGAGATATCAAAAGCAGGAGGATGATCAAACCTCGACACTCACGTCGTCTTCACATAATTCCGACCCCTTCACTTGGTTGCCCTAGCACCAAAGCGACTCGGATATGCAGCATGTAGTTCCGACTGCTCGTCTAGCCCATGTCCAGGATCAGTACAGTGCCGATAACAAAATAAATATGTAGAACTTAGGGTGACCCCGATTATACTATTAGTACAATATCTTCGAGCGGAGCGAGGTCGGGGGTCTGGGGGGAACCCCCAGGAAAAGACCGCTCTACCTTTTAAGCTTGTTTATTCTGGGGGTATCCCCAGACCCCTGACCTCGTCAAAATATAAAGACCTAAATGACGTAGAAGGTATTGCAGGACGGGAATTAGGTTGACGGGGTCAATAAGTGAGCGTGTACAAAAATCCTAGGATCTACATGTTTATTTTGTGATTAGCACCGTAGTCCTGCCAGTATGCAGTCGTGGTCCTACGATTATCGAGGGAAGGTCAATATGGGTCGGACGCAAGCCTGGTTTGGGTTCCCGGGGGTTCTCGAGTTCGGCCGGTCGAGACAAAAAGATCCTCTCCGGGGGTTTCATTCAGCCTGCACCAGGATTTCATATCACGCCGTTTATGATTAAGCTTATTTCGCGGTGCCCGTCTTCTGGGACCCCACACAGCCCTTCGACGTCGCGGTTGGTGCCTCTCTTCGGAAACGTTCCGACTGGTATGGCCTCCTAGCCCAGATATGGAAGGAAGTATGTATATGTGCTTACTCGTACTGCTCCTGCGCCGATACATCCGGCTCAGGGGCGAAGAGGACGTCTATGCATTTCCACGTGCAGGGGGTGCTGTACTGTATGAACACCCTACGTCTCAGCAGACGATCTGACGACCGTCCTACAAGTCAACGCCCTCGGTCTCTGGAGTTACGGAAGACGGTGGCATGTTCAAGCTCTGATTTTTATTTTATTATTTTATTATTTTTATTTTATTCCTTTTTGAATGCTATTTTGGAATTTCTGTCCCAATTCCCTCGCCATTATGTACTAAAACACTATCGATTTGTGCAGGAAAGAACCAGTACTCGTACTCTTCTGAACTCCATCCTTGCTCGGCCACGATGACGGGCCGGATGCAATGCAGGGGCAGTGTCTGTGGCTGGGTCCTTCGAGAGCTGGATCAAAAGCGGGGCGAGGGGCGAGCCGCTTTTGCAGACGGATGAGAGATGATGGAGGATGAACCGAGTTTACGAACCTCCGGAAGAGGGAAGGCGACCAGAAGTGTGAGGACGCTATTTTTAACATCGCGGCGGGAACAAGGGTCGCAGTGGTCTACCATAACATATTAGTCGACGTGACTACCACCTCAACCACTCCTCCCGTACATGACAACAAGAAGCCGGTTTTGGGCAGTGAAGCCCCGATTGGGGGACCAGGAGAGAGGGCGCATGGTTCCAAAGAAAAAAAAACCTCGTGTTGCACGGCTGCTAAGATTCGCGACGGGGGGGGGCCTGCATGGTGAACCGGCGGAATGGGAGGGAGACGCACGATGTCTCCCGCATTAGCGCTGCAGTCCCAGAAATAATGAAGGGGGAGGGCGGCTTGAAGAGGACGGCGAGCGTGTCTGGCCCGCCCTTGTCCGCTGTCCGCTGTCCGTTGCTGGTCGTCCGGGCGGGTAGACTAGACCAGATGTTGTGTATGCCCCCCACGCGCCCGGATTGTTTATCCACCACAACTGATGACGCGAGATGGAGTCGATCACATGATTCTTGTCAGAATACAGGTATTGGCGCACGGCGACTGGTGGAGAGAGACAGCAAGAAAAAAAAAAATAAAAGAAAAAAAGAATCAATATATTGCACCATATCGCGGAGCTAGCGCTGCGTGTGCGGAAATTGTCAAGCATCTCGTCGTCGCGTAAAACGGATCCCGTGCGGCGATAGGGTTAACCGCATTGGGATCAAGTCATCACACACTGGTATAAGTCGCACCGGTATAAGTCGGGTTTCAACGTCCTCCGCACTTCCCCCCCGTCTGCAGCAAGACAGGCCTCCTCCTGTCATAGCCCTGCAACATGACAAAGCCCGCAGACTTCTTTCGCAGTGCTGGGGGAGGGAAGGTATGTTTGATGTAATAGTAAGCCCCCCCTGCGATAGGTGCTGTCAACAACGTGGCAGCGCCCACAGGCCGCTTCACGGCTTTTCCTTAGCCTTGGTGCTCATGACTTGCTACTTCTCGTATTCCTGATGCCGTCTTTCCGGGGGATGAGGAGGGGGGGATGGGGGCGGTAAACAAGACTTGGACTTGTAAACACCACGCGGTCTTGAAGGGGGAAAAAGGAGGGTGGGGGAGGGGACGGTGGGAGCAGGGGGGGTGGGCAGGCGGGATTCAGCCTCCCCGACAGGCCGGAAGGCAGGCGAGCTTAGAATGTTGTGTAGTATAAAGTCGAGGGGGTGTCGATCTCACCCTTACCCCCCCTCTCTCTTTCCTCTACCATCCTCGTTCCAAGTTTCGGTAGCGTTCACTCGTTCACGCTGCCAGACTTGCTTTGTGTGCATCTCAGCATCGTGCCTCGTCCGCGTGGCCGCTGAGGACAATCTTGGACTCTACACTCACTTTGTTCCTATACTTTCGCTGAGCATTCACACGAAAGTCCCCGAGGATGCGGCCCATCCTCACCCTCTCGGCCTGGGCCCTTGGTCTAGGTCTAGTTGGGGCGACAGGTGGTGCTCCTGACAATAACAAGCACACCACCACCTCGTCCTCCACGACAACCTCTTGGGGGCACGGCTTGGCCCCTACCGACAAGGAGAAGCCCACCACCAGGACAACGGCAACGACGAGTCTTTGGGGCCCCGGAAAACCAAGTAATCCTGCCGTGGTAGTTCCGCCCGTCACCTCTCCCAAGGCTGAGCCGACCACATCGACATCGGTCTGGGTGGAAGAGCCCTCCACGAGCGCCAAGTGGAACCCCCCTGCCGGCGGGCACGACCAGGAAACCACGAGCCGGTGGGGACTTTCCACATCGTCGTCGAGCAAGGGGCAGACCTGGACTACGTCCTCGAAGAAGGGGGACGCTCCTCCCACTTCGGCCAAGGCCGGGAACACTCAGCCTCCCAAGGGCGAATGGACCTCTTCCTCGGCTTCGTCCAAGGTCGGAGCAGGGCATACGCAGCCCTCAAAGGGCGAGTGGACCTCCTCAGCTTCTCTAGCCGAGCATACGCAGCCCACCAACGGCGGGCACACGCAGCCCTCGAAAGGCGACTGGACCTCCTCCTCGGCTTCGTCTAAGGCAGGACATACGCAACCCGCCAAGGGAGAGTGGACATCCTCTTCAACTTCTTCCAAGGTCGGCCATACGCAGCCTTCCAAGGGCGAATGGACCTCCTCAGCTTCCAAGGCCGAGGACACGCAGCCCGCCAACGGTGGGCACACACAGCCCTCAAAAGGCGGCTGGACTTCCTCCACGGCGTCGTCCAAGGTCGAACACACGCAGCCTTCCAAGGGCGAATGGACTTCCTCGGCTTCGTCCAAGGCCGGGCATACACAGCCGCCCAAGGGCGAATGGACGTCCTCGTCAGTTTCTCAAGCCGAACATACTCAGCCTTCCAAGGGCGGGCATACACAACCCACCAAGGGCGAATGGACCTCCTCAACTTCTCGGGCTGAGCACACGCAGCCCGCCATCGGGCACACTCAACCCTCCAAGGGCGAGTGGACCTCTTCCTCGGCTTCGAAGGCCGAGCATACTCAGCCTTCCAAGGGCGGACACACGCAGCCCTCGAACGGTGACTGGACCTCTTCCTCAACTTCGTCTAAAGCTGGGCACACGCAGCCCTCGAAAGGCGATTGGACATCGTCGACTTCCAAAGCCGGGCATACGCAACCCCCCAAGGGCGAGTGGACTTCCTCGGCTTCGTCCAAGGCCGGGCATACACAGCCCGCCAATGGCGGGCACACGCAGCCCTCCAAAGGCGGGCACACGCAGCCCTCCAAAGGCGAGTGGACCTCTTCTTCAGCTTCCAAGGCCGAGCATACCCAGCCTTCCAAGGGCGACTGGACCTCCTCCTCGACTTCATCTAGAGCTGGGCACACGCAGCCTGCCAATGGCGGGCACACGCAGCCCTCCAAAGGCGACTGGACCTCCTCAGCGTCTAAAGCCGGACATACACAGCCTTCCAAGGGTGACTGGACCTCATCAGCTTCCCAGGCCGAGCACACGCAGCCCGCCAACGGCGGCCACACGCAACCTGCCAATGGTGGCCACACACGGTCCTCGCAAGGTGACTGGACCTCCTCGACTCCGTCTAAAGCCGGTCACACGCAGCCTTCCAAGGGCGACTGGACCTCATCGTCTTCCCAGGCTGGTCACACGCAGCCTTCCAAAGGCGGGCACACACAGCCCTCGAAAGGCGACTGGACCTCCTCAGCTTCCAAGGCCGAACACACTCAGCCTTCTAAGGGGGAGTGGACCGCCTCAACTGGCAAGCCCGGGCACACTCAGCCTCCCAAAAACCAATGGACTTCTTCCTCAGCTTCCGAGGCTGAGCACACCCGGACTCCCACGGGCGAGGAGTCCTCAACTGGCAAGCCCTGGCACACACAACCTCCCAAAGGCGAGTGGACGTCCTCAGCTTCCAAAGCCGAGTATACGCAGCCTTCCAAGGGTGGACATACGCTGCCTTCTAAAGGCGAGTGGACGTCCTCAGTCTCCAGGGCTGAGCACACTCAGCCTTCCAAGGGAGGGCACACTCGGCCCTCCAAGGGCGAGGAGTCCTCATCAGCTGGAAATCCCTGGCACACGCAACCTTCTAAAGGCGAATGGACATCCTCGGTATCTAAGGCCGGCCACACGCAGCCCCCCAAGGGCGGGGAGACCTCAACTAGCAAGCCTGCGTACACTCAGCCTTCCAAAGGCGGGCACAGGCAGCCCTCGAAAGGCGACTGGACCTCCTCGGCTTCCAAGGCCGGTCACACTCAGCCCTCCAAGCCCGAGGAATCGTCAACCGGCAACCCCCGGCATACGCAACCTACCAAGGGCGACTGGACCTCCTCAGTTTCTTGGGTCGGGCATACTGAGCCTTCCAAGGGCGATGAGTCCTCCACTAGCGAGCCTGCGCATACCCAACCTTCAAAGGGCGGACACACGCAACCATCCAAGGGCGACTGGACCTCTTCAGCTTCCAAAGCCGGGCACACTCAGCCTTCTATGGGCGGGCACACTCAGCCGCCCAAGAATGGTCACACTCAGCCTCCTCAGGACGACCATACTAGGCCCTCCAAGCCTAGCCAGACGGAGCCTCCCCAGCACGATCACACCCAGCCTCCGCAGCATGAGGGGACTTCGTGGACTCACAAGCATGACCACTCTGCTCCTTCTGAGCACGACCATACCCAGCCTCCTATGAATGGTCACACTTCGCCGTCCAAGCCCAGCTATACCGAGCCTGCCCAGCACGATCATTCTGAGCCTCACAAGCACAACCAGACTTGGTCTACCAAGAGCGGTCATACCTGGCATTCTAAACCTAGCTATACGGAGTCTTCTAAGCACGATCATTCTGGTTCTTCCCAGACCGGTCAGACTTGGCCTTCCAAGCCTAGCCATACCGAGCCTCCCCAGCACGATCACACCCAGCCCCCGAAGCATGAGTGGACTTCATCGATTCGCACGCACGATCACTCTGATTCTTCCAAGGACGGCCAGACTTGGTCTACCAAGAACGGCGAGACTTGGCCTTCAAAGCCTAGCCACACGGAGCCTCCTAGGCATGACCACTCTGATCCTCATCAGCACGGCCACTCGACCCACGCGGGCTGGGCCAGCTCCACGGTCTGGGCCACGCACACCCAGACCACGGTGTCGTGCCTCGCCGCCGAGCTCAAGACCGGCTGCCCCCCTGAGAGTTGGACCACCTACCTCGACCACTGGACCAGCTCCGTCAGCGTCACGACCTGGCCCACAACGTGGGTCGAGTCATGGACGGATCCCGCTGCGACCGAGTCATGGGAGAAACCCGCTGCGTCCTCATGGACAGACTCCGCTGCGTCCTCATGGACAGGCCCCGGTGCGTCATCATCATGGGAGAGGCCCGCTGCGTCCCCGTCGTGGGAGGTAGCGGCAGGCTCTTCGAGCTGGGCCACTGTGGCGACGTCCATCCGGGCAGCCGGTGCGAAGAGCTCCGACATCGCTGTCGTAGGCTCGACTGCCCCCTCGAGCCCTGATGCCGCTGTCATCGGCTCGACCGCGACTTCGAGCCCTGATGCCGCTGTCGTCAGCTCAACCAGCACCTCGAGCCCTGATGCCGTGGTGACGGGCGCTGCGGGCCGTGCTAGCACCGGATCGGCGGCTTTCGCGGTGGCCGTGATGGCCATGATTGCCATGATGCTGTGAGAGAAGTCCAATGGGGGGGGGTTGGTCGAAGGGTTTAACGTAAGAGTAGGGGAATGATGCGGGGAAAAAGTCTTCTATGTCTTGACGATTCTATGGTTCGATCTTTTTCGATAGCTAACTGGGACTTTGGTGTTGGTGCTGGTAGGGGGGCAGTGCGGTTGATCTGAAGGAACGGAGACAGGTATGGGGGGGCCTGTTTGTTAAACTCTACCATTGCCGCTATACTATCAAGACAACAACGCAATTATTCCTGTAGTATTAATCAATTAATCTCAATCATTCCCTCCCTCCAGGCGGGATGGTTGTTGAGGATTCACTTCATAAAGACGTTGTTTGGTAATATTGTGGCCCATCGAGTACTTGCGTAAGCCAAAACACCATGCCCACTCGTAATTATGTGCGAAGCACGAAATTGCAGTCTTGAATACAACAAGAGTACAAGAAGCCAGAGATATGCTGCTTGCCTTGTACAGAACCGGCCTCCAAGAGGTGTACACAAGCGGTTGTCAGGAATCACAATATGCTCCATACTTGTTTATTCAATCCAGGGGCTACTGCCAGGCAAATATTGAAGCTAATTGCATTAACCCTGACTCACGTATTGGCTTCATGAAGGATATCATCTCGAGTTCGCCTCGAGTTCGCGGTCTAACAAGGGGCATTCTTTCTAGTCCTGCACAGAAGTTGATAGCAAGGCGCTCAACAATGATGCTTCCGTCGTGCGACCAAGGACGGCGCAACCAAGTAACTGGCTGTACGACAAGACCTGATAGCTGCTCATGATAGCGTGCTTCCTTGCAACCAAGGGTCGGTACGGGCTGGATGATTTCCACTTAACCGGTCGGACTTCGGGACTATTAACCATCTTTATCAACTGGTTAGGTAATAGATATGTGTAATCCATTCCTGTCTATAGTCTGTCAAGTTCTTCGACCTCCTCACAGCTGCCGAAGGCTTCATTTTGCAGATATTATTCCCCCCCCCTTGCGAGTCTAAGGCTTTCTGAGTTGTTCCTTTGTGTTAGCAGGTGGCACATACAATGCCAATCACAGAATAAAAATGGAGATCCTAGGGTCCGTACACGCTCATTTACGGACCCTCATTATACCACTACTATAATACTGTAACTTCGAGCGAAGCGAGGTCGGGGGTCTGGGGGGTACCCCCAGAAAAAGGACACGGTAGAGAGGCCTTTTTCTGGGGGTACCCCCCAGACCCCCGACCTCGCTTCGCTCGAAGACATGGTAGTAATAGTATGTATAATCGGGGTTAGTAAATGAGCGTGTACGGATCCTAGGATCTGCATGTTTATTTTGTGATTGGCGCTATACATGAGTACCCCACCCACCTTCACTTATCGTGTTGTCTATTCGCGGCACGGCGCAGGAAGTAGATGTCGTTGTTTCCTCTCTTTCAGACTTGATGTAGCCGATTATCAAAACTTGGCCACCTCAGTCATCAGCCTGTTCGCTACCTGGTGGGGAGTTACCCGATATGGACCTCCCAGAGCAAGTCAAGAACACGGACTTCAAAGCCATCATCATCGGCGGCGGGCCCGTGGGGTTGGCCGTTGCCCACTCTCTCCACCTTGCCGGCATCGACTTTGTGCTGTATGAGCGGAGCGATGTCATTGGCGAGCCTCGCGGTGCGGCCCTCGCCATCCAGCCCAACAACGTGCGTCTCCTAGACCAGTGGGGCATGC
>WXYE02284631.1:0-14040 GCA_011319275.2 Echinosphaeria canescens | reverse complement strand
CGACCACCGACACTTATTTAGCTCGTAGAGCGTTTGCCCCCCGGGCCGTCCTTGGCAAGCTTGGCAAGGGAGCGATCTCGGGCACGGTCTCGGTCGATCAGCCTTGTGGTCATCTCGAATGCAGCGTCGGGGCCAAAAAGAGCAGGTGCGTGACGTCAAAGCGGGACCGTTGCGGCAGGCACCAACGGCGCCGTCTCACCTCTCCAGGTTTGGTCTGACTTCATCAGGGAGCCTGAAACTAACCACGGCGTAGACATGCGCCAGAGCTGCTCTCAAAAGTCCTCACGACTCAATCAAACCCGAGTACATAAGACGTCCTCTCAAACATGCTATCGCCTAGCATTTGATGCGATTTATGTGATTGCGCCAATCAACGCACGAGAAAGTCGAAGGAAGTAGCGAACGAGTACCAATCACAAAACAAACATGTATATGAGAGTCCGTACATGCTCATGTACTACTGTTACCTACCAACATCTTCGAGCAAAGCGAGGTCGGGGGTCTTGGGGGTACCCCCAGGAAAAGGTCGCTCTATTTCAAGCTTTTTTTTTTTTCTTCTTTTTTTTTTTTTTTTTTCCTGGGGGTACCCCCCAAACCCCGACCTCGCTTCGCTCGAAGATGTTATAGTAGGTATGATCGGCTATTCGATGAGCGTCTACGGACTCTAGGATTTACAAGTTTATTTTGTGATTGGCACTGTGCTGCTTTACAGTAATACGTACTTTTAGTATTTTAGTGCCTTGATCGGTGGTGGCAGGAAGGTGCGACTACCTCGCCGGTAGCCCACCATCATCACAGCAACTTCAACCTTCCGTTTTGCCTGGCATGCGACGGGTAGCTTTGATTTCCCCGCACCTCATACAGCCTCGCCATCAGCGGCTCTGCACCATGCACGGGAAATCTAGTGACAGTAGTGCAGCCGCGCCCTGGCGGTTCGCGCCTCTCAACGAAGACGTGCCGAGCTCTGCCAATGCGCGCAAGCTCGGGGGTATCGTCTTCGACGTCGATGGCACATTATGGTGGGTATAGCTCTCCCCTCCTCCCTACCCATGCAGTCTCATGCTCCTTCCTCGTGTATTCCACCACCACCACATTTACCAGCTTCCTTCTTTTCCCTCCCCCACTGCTCACCATTTGACCCCCCCTCTCCTCTCCTCCCCTCCCCTCCCCTTCCCTCCCCACCGGACACAACCGTAGTGAACCGCAAAACTACATATTCCGCGAGATGCGCATGACGCTGGGCATCCCCCCGGGCGGCGACATTCTGGCGCATGTGGCGTCGCTCCCAGCCGGCGACGGCGATGGCGATGGCGAGCGCGCACGCGCCATGGCCACGGTAACGGCCATCGAGCGCCGCGCCGCCGAGTCCCAGGTGCCGCAGCCGGGGCTGGCCGCGCTCATGGCGCACCTGGACGGCCGCGGCGTGCGCAAGGCCCTGTGCTCGCGCAACTGCGACGGGCCCGTGCGGGGGATGCTAGACAAGTTCCTGCCGTCCACGCGCTTCGAGCCCGTCATCACGCGCGACTTTGCGGGCGTGGTGGCGCCTAAGCCGGACCCCGAGGGCATCTTGTATGTGGCGCGCGCGTGGGGCTTGGTGAGGGCGGCTGAGAAAGGAGAGGGGGAGGGGGAGGGGGACACAGAGCGAGGAGAGCCAGGGGGTGCCGGAGAGCACGGTGTGAGTCGGGTTGGTGCAGGGGATGGTGTTGGCGGCACCGAAGGGGCCAAGCGGCACTCGGACCAGTCTCCGGGGGTCCCTGACGCGAGCACCCTAATTATGGTTGGGGACTCGATAGACGACACGACGGCGGGCCGGCGGGCCGGCGCCAAGACGGTGCTGTTCGTCAACAAGGACAACCGCCACCTTGCGCAGCACGAGTACACGGACATGGTCATCACACGGCTCGATGAGCTGATAGACATACTGGACAACGGCCTGCTGTAAATTCAGGGTCTCTATGTGTAGCCCACTTTGATCGCTCATCGCTCGGACTCACCAGATGGGCTTGCGTCTTGGAACTTCACGTTTCATAGCACATGAAAATCGGATGATGTTAGTGTCACACCATGTCCGGCTGTCTAGTGCCAATCACAAAATAAACATGCAGTAGGATCCTTACACGCGGATTTACTGACCCCGATGATACTATTACTGCGTTGATACCTTCGAACGAAGCGAGGCCGGGGGTGAATCCCCAGGAAAAAGACCGCTCCATTTTTTAACCTTCTTTTTTCTGGGGGTTCCCCCCAGACCCCCGACCTCGCTCCGCTCGAGGGTACTACGGTAGTGCGCTTGGGGTTGGTTAAACGGTGGTGTACGGACCCTATGATCTGCATGTTTATCTTGTGATTGGCACTGTAAGATATAAATGAGACGAGAGGGTTCGTGGTTGTGTGTTTGGAATCTGAAACAGAATAGGTAGATGGTAGATCTTGGAGCTAAAGAAACAATGGTGACAACGCATCCCAACTCTCCCGGCCATGCACATAGTAACAGTTGACAAACGATCTGTGTACGTAAATCGTAAACCCCGCTCTTCCTTTGCCTGCTTCCTCCTCCTTCGCTTCCCCTCCTTCCCCTCCTTCCCCTCCTCCCCGCCTTAGATCCCAAACCCTCCGGCGGATGGAGGGCCGAACGTGGCCTGTCGTCGGCTCTCCCTCTTGGCCACCTCCGCCGCCGGCTGTCGCTTCCCCGGAGGCGGCGGCGGGAGCGGCCCGGTTGGGGGGGCTGGCCTCAGAGGCAGGGCGAATGATGTTGTGCTGCTGCCATTTGCGCTCTGCGACCCTTGCGCGGCGCTGGCGCCCGATGTGGTATAGTCTCCTGTTGCTAATGGCGGGAGTTGATGGTGTTGTTGTTGTTGTTGCTGCTGCTGCGACTGTTGTTGTGATTGTGATTGTGGTTGTGATTGTGATTGTGATTGCTGCTGTCTTGAGATCGAGCTCGCCGTGACGGCCCGCGGGCCTAGTCCCGGATGCGAAGGCTGCCCAGCTGGCCGGCCACCAAGTCCTGCTGCTGCTGCTGCTGGGGGTCCGCTACCTCGGGTTGGGGATCGGTTGGATGCGCTGCCATACTGGTCACGAGGGGAAGCCACGGCACCCAATATGGGAATCTCACCTGAGGTGGGCGTCTGCAGCGAGCCGTCCGTCTGCGACAGCCATGTGGGCGAGTCGCCCGCCGACGACCGCAGCAGTTCCTGCGTCGCGGGCGACATCTGGGGCGCCAGATGGGACTTGCGGTTGTCGCGGTCCATCAGCCCGCACGCCCATTCCCGGAGGTCCACCGGCGTTCTCTTCGCCGCCTGTACGAACGGGTCTCGGTCCTGTTGCCAACAACAAATGTTGCGGTCAGTAGATATCTAGCCAAGAAAAAAAAAATTTCGCCTTTTTCTAATCTCCATCAGCTTTGACGAGACAAGGCCTCCAACACGCACAAAAAGCTCCCGTGGCGTGGGCCGTTCTTCTGGCGCCTTGGCCAGGCACTTTTGGATCATGTCGTCGAGGATCTGCGGGAAGGCGTCGCTCTTGGGCAGCGTCGGCGCCGGCTCGTGCACGATCTGCTGCAGCAGGTCGAGGATGCCGGCGGGCGCGCTCTCGGCGTCGGACAGCTGCTCGCTGGCGGCGAAGGGGAACTTGCCAATGGCCAGCTCCATGATGCTCAGGCCGAAGCTCCACACGTCCGACTTGACCGTGTACTTCTCGCCCTGGATGCGCTCGGGCGCCATGTAGGTCGACGTGCCGACGAACGTGTCGGCGATCGAGTTGATCAGCTCGCCCGACACGCCAAAGTCGCACAGCTTGATGTTCCCGCGCGAGTTGACCAGGATGTTGGACGGCTTGATGTCGCGGTGCATGATGTGGTGCTTCTCGTACAGGTACGTCAGCCCGCCCAGCGTCGCCTCGGCGATCTTGCCCAGCACGTCGATGCGGACGGGCCCGAACACGCGCGACACGCGGTCGAGGGAGCTGCATATCACATGGCCCAAGTCCTGTTAGTCGTGCTGGCCGTGGCCGTCAACGGCGCTTGCTTGTTCCCCCAGACGCCCAGAAGCCCACATGCGCTTACCCCACATCCGCATATTCCATGCACATGATCACGTCGTTGTTGTCGTTGAGAAAGGCGCCGTAAAAGGTCACGATGTAGTCCGAGTGGCAGCCGTGCATGATCTGGAGCTCGCGCACTATTCGCTTGCGCGCCTCTCGCTTCGCCTCGACGTGGATGACCTGCGTGCATAGCAGCCATGAGCAATGGTCACTGGAGAGGAAAGAGAGAGAGAGAGAGATGGTGGCGTACCTTGCGTGCCATGACCGTGTTCGTCGGTTTATGCCTAACCTTGCTGACGGTGCCGCCGTTGCCGGCGCCGAGGTCTTTTATGATCTCGAGGTCCTCGGGGCGGAGGCTCAGGTTGAACTCGATTCCTATCTCGAGCTGGGCCGAGTTGTCATCGCCGCGGGCACCGGCGCCGGGGCCGAACACGGCTGCGTTCTCGGCCGTCGGTGGAGGCTGCGGGTTTGGGGCCTTGAGGGCCAGTCCCTTGACGTTCTTGCGCTTCATAGAGCGCGGGGCGAAGCCGTCGGCCATGTTTGAAGGTGGGAAGATGAAAATACCGATACCGAAGATGCCCGCTCGTTTTCGTTCGTCGCGTGCTGCGTCCCAAAAGCTCCCGGATTTTGTCGAGGGGGGAAGAGAGCGTTTTTTTTTTTGTTAATGGCGGCAAAAAAAAAAAAAGGGGTTCCCGGACCCAACAAGGTGTATTATTGGCAGCTCGCCAACCAACACTTGACACCACCTCGTAATGCTTATGTTCCTGGCCTTCTCGATCGGTGCAGATCTCGCACGTTCAGCTGCAACAAGCGCCGGGCGGCTGCAACAGGTGCTAGAGGCGTCAACGTTGGGCGGTCGACGGATTAGTGCCTGGCGGGAGGGGAGGAGGGGGAAGGGGGGGAAGGGGTCCAGAGAGAGCGTCGATCTCAAGGGGCGGGGAGAGGCCAAGGAACGGGCGGCGGGTCGTTGACGGGGACCGTTGCTCTCAAATTGTCGTCCGCTTCGGTGACGCGCGGATAGCCCAGACTCGGACAGATAGCAATAGTTAAAAAAAAAGAAGCGAGGAGATAAAAAAAAAGAAAAAGGAAAAAAATAAGGCCAATAAGCGGGCACTGCAGTGGCACAAGCGCAAGGGCGGCTGGGCGGGCGTGGAGCAGGTGATGAAGCAGCAAGTACAGTATTAGTATCGACGCGTTGCTTCAAAGCATGAGATGTGGATGCTGTGCCTCTCGCCGTCAAGCACGTGGGAGCGTTCTACCGGCCAAGACGTGTAGGAGAGAGACGGGTTGATGAAGCAAAGAACAGCGCCGGACAAGTCACAAGTCTTGTTAGGTTCAATTTGGGTCGTCGCGCATGGTTGGGAGCAACTCAGATTTGGGTCTGGTCTGTGGTGGCAACGGGGCATGCAAAGGTTTAGTCCCGGTGGGTCGGCCGCTTGGCTTTTCTGTGTCTGTCTTCTTGCTGCGACTCCAGTCGCCAGCGGTCCTCCGTCCGTCTTTGACTCGTCAACTACCGACCTACGCGTTATCCTTGGCGCTGGGCTTCAAGCCTGGGCGGGCTTCAAGGCTGGAATGGATCCTAGTGAGTCCCTTTAATCAACCCGGATCGCCTCCTGTCTGTCAATCATGCAAGCCTCCTGGAACGCCGAGAACCGGCACGGCGAGGTCTGTCCTCGCTTGTCCTCGCAGTCCTCGTTGCCTTGGAACCCCTGGTGGTAAGACTCCGGGTAGACGGCGCCGTCTGTATGGCCATGTCGGGATCCCGGGGACATACGATTCTTGAAACATCTCGACCATCCATGAGGGACAAACGGGAAACGGGCCGTTTGTCTCATCTCCCCTGTCCCTCTTGTCAATATGCTACATACAGTCGGCGCAGACTTGCAACCTGCAAGTGCGAGTCTGGTATAGCCCGTGATGGGCATCAAATTGAATGTCGAAAGCAGCAACTGCGGCTAGAATATATATCTTCGAGCGAAGCGAGGTCGGGGGTCTGGGGGGTACCCCCATAAAAAGGCCGCTTTACCTTTCACCTTTTTTCTTTTACTTTCTTTTTGTTCCTGGGGGTTCCCCCCAGACCCCCGACCTCGCTTCGCTCGAAGATATTATATAATAATAGAATCGGAGTTAGCAATTGAGTGTACGGATCCCAGGATCTATCATCTTTATTTTGTGATTAGCACTGTGGTTAACGAAACCGCATACAACTTTTTTTTCCTGTCGAATGTGACCTTGCTCCTAATCAAAAGTGTGATTTTTTTTCCTGTCGAAATGAGCTTGGTGTCCTTGCTCCTAGTCAAAAATACAAATTCCACCTTGGTCTATTCGCGGCTAATCTGTCGGCGCCGTCGCTAATCGTCGAACTTGGTCGCAGCTTTAATCCACGCTGACGACAAATCCTTTACCTTGCCGGCCATGAGTCGCTCCTTTGCATACATAGTACACGTGACACAGTACAATAATAGGTGGGGTAGTCAAAGAGCCAAGTTGTGCTGGTGTGGCTGAATCATGTGGCTGAGTCACATCACGTGATGAACACGTGTGGCTGGTGCATGACTCCATCCAGTGGCATAGTTCGAGCTTGATGAGGTGACTGAGGCGCTCCTCGAGCGCGCCAAAATCGCCTATCAGTTGGCGCCGTTGTTGGCCTCTCACCTCCTCTGCCTTCATCTTCCACATATCTCTCCGACCGCGTCCTTCCTCTTTAGCTCTTTAGCTCTTCAGCTCTTCAGCTCTTCAGCTCTTCAGCTCACCCGCTTTCGGTTTGCGCGCCGCATCTGACTGAACCCTGACTACCGACGAAGAAAACAACCCCACAAAAGAGCGGCGCCGTCTGCATTCCACACACAACACCTGTCAACATGAGCACCAGCGTGCGTGATCTCATCGACGGCGAAGCCGAGCTTGACGACGAGGAGAACGACGAGTCCTTTGATGAAGACCCTGGCAAATCGCGCCCGAGGGCCAAAAAAGGTGGCGAACCGGACGACTCGAGCGAGGAGGACGAGGATGACGAGGACGAGGAGGAAGCGCGTAAGGTACGGTCTAAACCTTTGAAAAATCCTCATGCAACCACCACTTCTTTACCCCCCCTGCTCTCTCCCCCCCTGCTCCTTACTCTCCAAAGCTATGGCTAACCCGCCGCTCTCCTAGATTCGCGAAGGATTCATCGTCGATGAGGACGAGGAAGAAGATGAAGGCGACGACGACGAGCAAGAACGTCGAAGGAAGAAGAAAAGGAGACGCGCCGAGCGTGAGGAGGAGGAGCAGCTCGATGAGGAGGACCTCGACCTTATTGGGGAGTCCATCCCCGAGTGGCAGCGCCGTTCGCAGGCTCAGGTGAGTTCCCCCCGCCATCTTGCTTCTTTCCCCCGCTCAGCTCCCTCCTCGGGACGGGACTAACCCCCCACCTGCCAGCCCACAAAGTTCAAGCGCCTCAAGCGCGGCCACCGTGACGAGGATCGCGGTGGCGACCGCTCGCGCCTTGACGAGATCTTCTCCGACGACGAGGACGAGCGGGACGAAGAGCGATACAGCCGCCCCAGCCACCGTGCCCCCGCAGACGAGTTTGACGACTTTATCGAAGATGACTACCCCGAAGATGACGAGGAGCGCATCCAGCGCCAGCAGGACCTCGAGGTTGCGCGCCCGCGCGAGAAGGGCCTGGCCATCGACAAGACGGGCCTGGATCAAGATGCTATCGACGACATGGAGGCCATCTTTGGCGATGGGCACGAATATGAGTGGGTCTTGGCCATGGAGGAGGAAGAGGACGACACGGAGAAGGAAAAGCAAAACATCGAGCTCAAGGATGTCTTTGAGCCCTCGCAGCTGCAGGAGAAGATGCTCACGGAAGAGGACAACGAAATCCGAGTGAACGACGAACCCGAACGGTTCCAAATCGACCGCAAACCCTTCAGGAACCTGCAGATCACGGCCGAGCAATTCAAAGAGGAGGCCTGGTGGATTACGAATCTTATCTGGCCGAAAAAAGGCCTCGCCGGCGAGCTCAAGCATCCTTTCCAGAGAGCCGTGGGAAAAGTGCTCGAATTCTTCGTGACCGACGGCGTCGAGGCCCCCTACGTCTTCCAGCACAGGAGGGACTATCTGATCCACGCCGTCAAGGCCAGAAATCCACATCGCAACGATGAGGATGAGCCCGAGTACACCATCGAGGCCGAGAAGCTCTTGAACCAGGATGACCTCTGGCAGATTCTCGAGCTTGACGTCAAGTTCCGATCTTTGATCGAGAAGCGAAACACACTCGAGAAATCTTTGGACAACCTCAAGGTCGGCGCTGCCGTCGAGGACAGCACGCTAGAGCACATGGTTCCGGAGGCGCAGACCATGGAGGAGCTGCAGGATATTCAGGACTACGTCAACTTCCGCTATTCTGCCGAGCTCAGGGACCTGGCGACCATGGGTAACGGGAACGGCGGAGACCTGAAGCGCCCCGGTTCAAAAGCGGCCTTGTTCGAGCGCATTCGCAACGCGCCCGCGTACCGCTATGTCCAGGCTCTTGGCATCACACCTGACCGTCTCGCCAGGAACGCCATGCGCGATGGCAAGAAGGTGCTGTCCGAGGATGATGCCAAGCCTCCGATGGACCTCGCCGACAGCCTGGCCAACTCGGACTTCACCACGGGACAGCAGGTCATGCACGCAGCGCGCCAGATGTATGCCGAAGAGCTCTTCTCCAGCCCGCGCATGCGCAGGCATTTCCGCGCCGCCTACTACAATGTTGGCTCCTTCAGCTGCCGCCGCACCGAAAAGGGGCTGCGCAAGATTGACGAGTCGCATCCGTACTTCGAGATCAAGTATCTGATCAACCAGACCATGACCGACTTCGTCTTGCGGCCCGAGCTCTTCCTCAAGCTGATGAAGGCCGAGGAAGAAGGCCTGGTCGAGGTGCGGCTCTACCTCGAAAACGAGCGCGACTTCCGCAAGCAGCTCTACAACGAATTCGTCTCGGACAACTTCAGCGACCTGGCCGACGCGTGGAATGCTGAGCGCGGCAAAGTCTTGGACATGGCCTTTGGCAAGCTGGAGAGGGTCGTCACGCGGGGTGTCAAAGAGTCGATGCGGACGGCGTGTCAGGATGAGCTCCTCAAGACATGCCGCAAGGAGTACTTCAACCGGCTGGACCAGGCCCCGTTGAAGCCCAAGGGCATGGTCAACGGCACCGTTCCTCGCGTGCTGGCGCTGTCCAACGGCATGGGCGACCTGCATCGCGACCCGACCATGTACGTGTTTGTGGACGAGGACGGGAAGGTGGTCGACCAGGGAAAGTTTGTCAATCTCGGCCGGGACGAGACGCAGCGCTCTCTCTTTGCTTCGGTTGTGGAAAAGAGACGGCCCGATGTGGTCGTTGTCTCGGGCTTCTCGGCCGAGACACACCGGCTCATACGGGATGTGGAGACGCTGATCCACGAGAAGGGTCTGGTCGCCAGCGAGTTCGACGACCCCGAGCTCGGCGAGTATCGTAGCGAGATGCTCGACGTGGTGGTTGTCAACGACGAGGTGGCACGGCTGTACAAGGACAGCCCCCGGGGCGAGGCCGACCACCCCCTCCTCCCGGCGCTCACGCGGTACTGCATCGGGCTTGCCAAGTACATGCAGAACCCGATGGCAGAGTACGCCGCTCTTGGCAAAGACGTCACGTCGCTTCGCATTCATCCGTACCAACAGTACCTGCCTCAAGACAAGCTCCTCAAGCACCTGGAGACGGCCATGGTGGACATGGTCAACATCTGCGGCGTGAACATCAACGACGCCATGCGAGACCCGTACAAGGCCAACTTGCTGCCGTACGTGTCCGGCCTGGGCCCGCGCAAGGCGCAGCTGCTGATCAAAGGCATCAATGCCAACGGAGGCGTGGTTGGCGCACGCGAGGAACTTGTGGGCGATCCGGAGCGCCACAAGCTCCCCGTGCTTGGCCCGCGCGTGTGGAATAATTGCGCCAGCTTCCTCTTCATCGAGCACGAGCCGACGCACCCGGACTCGGACCCGCTCGACAACACACGCATCCACCCGGAAGACTACGACCTCGCCCGCAAGGTGGCGGCCGACGCGCTCGGCCTCGACGAGGAAGACATCAAGGCCGAGACGGATGAGAACGGGCCGAGCGCCATCATCCGCAAGCTGTTCCGGGACGACGACCAGGGCAAGGTCAACGAGCTGATCCTGGAAGAGTACGCGGAGCAGCTCGCGGCCGAATACCAGCAGCGGAAGCGGGCCACGCTGGAGACGATCCGCGCCGAGCTGCTGGGGCCGTACGACGAGCTGCGCAAGCCGTTTGCGAAGCTGGCGACGGACAACATCTTCACCATGTTCACGGGCGAGACGCACGAGTCGCTGTGCGAGGGCATGATCGTGCCGGTCAACGTGCGCGTGGTCAAGGACGACTTTGCCATTGTCAAGCTCGACTGCGGCATCGAGGGCCGGATCGAGGCGCACGAGGTGTCGCACCGGCACATCAAGGACGCGCTGCACCAGGGCCAGACGGTGCAGGCCAAGATGCTGGAGCTCAACGAGAAGGACTTTGTGGCCAAGCTGTCGATCCGCGAGGACGAGCTGCGGCGGCCGTACCGCAAGCGCATCGAGCACTCGTCGCAGTGGGACTTCCGGCTCGAGGACGCGGACCGGGAGGAGCTGCGGGAGAAGGACAAGGTCACGGGCCGCACGCAGCGCGTGGTCAAGCACCCGCTCTTCAAGCCGTTCAACGGCGTGCAGGCGGAGGAGTTCTTGGGCAGCCTGCCGGCCGGCGAGGTGGTGATCCGGTCGTCCTCCAAGGGCAACGACCACCTGGCCATCACGTGGAAGGTGGCCGACGGAATGTTCCAGCACATCGACGTGCTGGAGCTGCAGAAGGACAACGAGTTCTCGGTCGGCCGGCAGTTGCGCGTGGGCGGCAAGCACACGTACTCGGACCTGGACGAGCTGATTGTCGAGCACGTCAAGGCCATGGCCAAGAAGGTCGAGGAGCTGGTGCAGCACGAGAAGTTCCAAAAGGGGTCGCGCGCGGATGTCGGTACGTATTTAGTTTATTTGGTCTCCTTTATTTCAAAGATTGTGATGACGACGACGACAACAACAACGATGGCGACTACTATGTCGGAAACACACAAACGTTTGCTAACGCATGATGTTTTTTTTTTTTTTAATCTTCCTTAGAACGGTGGCTGGCAACGTATGTGGACGCGAACCCGACGCGGTCGGCGTACGCCTTCTGCCTGGACCCGCGGAACCCGGGCTACTTCTTCCTGTGCTTCAAGGCCAGCCGGGCGTCTAAGGTGCACTCGTGGATGGTGCGCGTGGTGCCGCACGCCTACGAACTGCTCAAGAGTCAGTACCCAGACATGCGCGCGCTGTGCAACGGCTTCAAGCTGCGCCACAGCAGCGAGTCGATGAAGCAGCATCACAATCACAATCACCACGGCGGCGGCGGTGGCGGCGGGCACAGATAGGGACCTAGCCTCATCGAGTCGTTGTGGTGAATAAATGGGGTATGAAAGTGAGAGAGAGGGAGAGTGGGAGAGAGAGACACATCCCCCATCCCGGGGTATCGAGGTTTCTCAGAGACGACAAAGCACGTTGGCAAGCAAGGGAAGGAAAAGTAAAAAGGAACCGATCAAGCAGTTTGACGAGCGGAGGTGAGGAGGCGAGGTGAGGAGGTGAAGGGGCATTACTCTACCTGCTGGTATCTCATCAGGGACACGGTCGACTTGACAGTGCGTTGAGCTGTGACCATGTGGCCTTTGACTTAAGCGAACCTCTACTCGGGGCATAATATACATAACATGTCTTGTCTCTCTTTCTTGTTACTTAACTTAGCGCTGCATTATACGAGTCTCTGACAGATGCAATGCACTACCAGTAGTAGCCATATGTATCCGAGTATGCGTCGGCTGCTTCTTTGGCGGGGCGTATCGTGAGGTTTTGAACCCAGGAACCTCACTCGACTCAGCTAACCAACATCGTCAAGAGAGAGTGTCGGGCCAACGTTGCACTCATCCCCGCCCCTCGCCCCTCGCCCCTTGCTCCTTGTCCCTTGCCCTTAGCCATATTTATATGTTGTATGTGCGTGTATGATTGTAGGTTAGCGCATTGGTCAGACCGCTTCGCTCGGAAGGGACGAGGTTAGCTGCCGAATGAGAACGGAAAGGCTTTGGAATAGACAAACGTGGATTTCAAAGGTATTGGAAATGAATGGTACAGTGCGGATCACAAAATCAAGATGTACATTGTAGATGTATCTTAGGGTCTGTATACACTCATTTACTAACCCCGATTATACGATTATTATTATACCTTCGAGCGAAGCGAGGTCGGGGGTCTGGGGGGAACCCCCAGGAAAAAGAAGGTTAAAAGGGAGAGCAGCCTTTTTTTTCCTGGGGGTTCCCCCAGACCCCCGACCTCGCTTCGCTCGAAGATATTCTAGTAACAGTATACTCATTTACAAACCCCGATTATACTATTATTATTATTATATCTTCGAGCGTGGGGACGCACCTTTTGAATAGACAGATAGAATGGACTTTGACTAGAAGCTTGGCACCAAGCTCTTTCTCTCTGAAAAAAAAAAAATCTTCGAGCGAAGCGAGGTCAGGGTACCCCTAGGAAAAAGAAAGTCAAAAGGTAGACCGACGTTTTCCTAGGGGTACCCCCAGACCCCTGACCTCGCTTCGCTCGAAGATATTCTAGTAATAGTACAATCGGAGTTAGTAAATCAATGAGTATATACGGACCCCAAGCTCTACATGTTGATAATGTGATTGGCACTGTACAACAGAGCAGCAGGTTTTCAATCAGCCGGAGGATCCGAGTCCCTGGTCCCTGGGACGACCCGTGGTATGATCCCTGGTATGATGACCGCAAGCACATGATGAGTCTGCCTGCCTGCCTGCGTCGGCCTTGGCTTCCATCCAGGTATTTTGGGAAAACACGCAGGCAGCAGGCAGCATGTGAGGCCGGCCTCCCCTCCCAGCAAGAAAGTTCTTCTTAGGGAACAGGGAACAGAAAATGACCGGTCAATGACAAAGCGACTCTTTCAAATCCACTCAGAGGTAGTCTTCCGTGCTGTAGTCAATTCATAGCCATATTCATAATTATCGTCATATTCGTGGTCATCGTCATCGTCATCGTCATCGCCAGCTCTTCACCTACTTCCTTCTTCTGACCTCTACCTCTTATCTTACCTCGGTCGGCTATCAGGAGCTCATTCAAAGCGTTGCTGCCCGCCGCCTCCGCCTCCGCCGCCGCCGCCGCTGATCAGGGAAACCTGGAACCTCCCCCCCCTTCCCCCCAGAAACAGAAACCCCCCCACAGCTTACGTCCCCCTCTCCTCCTCGTCCCTGTCCTCCCCCATCGGCTTTCGCTCCTTGACCAGCTTCTCTCTCGCCCCGACACACGAGCACCGAGACCCGAGCAATGGATCGCCGTCCCCGACTCCATCCGACAGCCGCGTTGTGAAGCCTTCCATTACATAACGAGTCGACGTTTGAAGGAAGACCTCATCAATCCTCCTCCTTTCCGCGTCTTTAACCTTCCGCGCAGCCGAACCAAGAGAGAGGAACATAAAACCGATAGGCCACCACCAACGACCGGTAGACTTTTGTTGTCTGTCGCATAGATCGCACCACCAAAACGTCCCCCGCCGATCCAACGTCGGGTAAACAGCCCGGTCAACTCACAGGCGCGATAGCTGTCCAGGGACTGACTGGCCCGCGGTCACACAAATGGCGGGCATCGAGCAGCTCGAGATCCATAGCAAGGTGCGCCCCATTGCCATATGCGTTCAGGCAGTCGCCAGCTTGCTTTTCTTGCCTTCTTGCCTTCTTGTCTTCTTGCTTGTTTGCTTGGTCGCTCGCTACCTATGCCACGAGACACATGCAATCTTCATCGCCGCTGCCGGTCTCCCTGTCGCTTCCCCCCCCAGCGGCTGCCTCATCCCCGCCCTCAACAGATGAAGGACGCCTCGCTAAAGAAGCTCCCCTCTTCCAC
>WXYE02284529.1:0-14055 GCA_011319275.2 Echinosphaeria canescens | reverse complement strand
AAAAAAAAAAAAAAACAAGCAAAGGGTAAAAGGCAGAGCGGCCTTTTTCTGGGGGTACCCCCCAGACCCCCGACCTCGCTGCGCTCGAAGATACTAGGTAATAGTACAATCGGGGTTACGTAGTAAATGAGCGTGTACGGGTCCCAGGATCTGCATGTGTATTTCGTGATTGGCACTGGATGCTCCTTCCTATAGCTGTAGCTATGGTGTGCCACAGTCGCCAGCTCTCTCATGTCTCAGAAAGACGGCCTTGGATCCAGTCGCTCGTGAACACGCGTCGCAAGAAAGCTAAGGCTGAGGAAGGCTTGACGTGGACGTCGACTATTCCTCACCCCCAAGTGCAATCAATATATATACTCGAGACCACTCTTGCCCATATCAATGATACTACATTAGAATCTTGGCAACCAAGCTACGAGAATTGATCATCAGTTAATTATCAGCGAGCTTGTTCTTGGTGACTGGCAACCCTTGAGGTCCGGACGTCGGATGCAGAGCGGTCGGTCGGGTCCCACGTAATTGGTGATAGAAACGGTCAGCATTGGAGAGACAGCTCCGATTCCTATTACGGCATACGGCATCTTAGCATCTCCATCATCATCTTTCACTATTCCGTCCCGGATGCCGGCCCCTTGAAGGTCTGGATTTGCACCTTCCCGACAATCATAGCCACGACGCTCTCGACCACCTTCTTAACCTTGTCTCCCACGACCTCAACTCGACCTCAACCTCGACCTCGATCTCGACCTCGTCGACCTCGTCGACTCTACACTGTTATGCGAGACCGCCCAGCTTCGCCATCATAGCTTCTAGGACGCATTGCCAGAGCCGCTATTGCGCGTTATCGCAATGTCGCCTCTCCGGCTCCGGATCGAGGCGGGCAAGTTTTGTGATGCGCAGGGGAGGCAGGTGGTCCTGAGAGGCATCAACGTCGCGGGTGACGCAAAGTTTCCGAGCCACCCGGACCAGCCGTCCCACGTCGACGACGACTTCTTCGATGGTGACAAGGTCAGGTTCACCGCCAGGCCCTTCACCAAGGACGACGCACACGTGCACTTCTCCCGCCTCAGACGCAGCGGCTACAACACGCTCCGGTACATCTTCACCTGGGAGGCCATCGAGGCCGCCGGCCCGGGCATCTACGACGAGGAATGGATCCAGCACACCATCGACGTGCTGCGTGTGGCTAAGCAGTACGGCTTCTATGTCTTCATGGACCCGCACCAGGACGTGGTGAGTTTTTGTTCACCGTGCAGTCTCCCACTCGTTGGGATGCGGGATGCTGCCCATCTATCTAACACGCCGGCCATCGCCCCCCCCCCTATACACAGTGGTCTCGCTTCTCCGGCGGCTCGGGTGCCCCGATGTGGACGCTCTACGCCTGCGGACTCGACCCAAGAAAGTTTGCCGTGACCGAGGCGGCCATCGTCCACAACACCTGGCCGGACGCGGAGACGTTCCCCAAGATGATCTGGGCGACCAACTACCAGCGCCTCGCCGCGTCCACCATCTTCACCATGTTCTTCGCCGGCCGTGACTTTGCGCCCAAGTGCCTCATCGACGGCGTCAACATCCAGGACTACCTCCAGGGCCACTTTCTCCGCGCCTGCCACCACCTGGCGCGCCGCATCCACGAGGCCGGCGGCATCGAGAACGAGGTCGTGTTCGCGTGGGAGACGATCAACGAGCCGAACAGGGGCCTCATCGGCTACGGCGACATCAGCGTGATCCCGGCCGAGCAGGCGCTCAAGAAGGGCACGTGCCCGACCGTGTGGCAGACCATGCTTACGGGGCTCGGCCGGGCCGTCGAGGTCGATACGTGGGACATGGGCGGCCTGGGGCCGACAAAGAGCGGCAAGACGCTCGTGGACCCGGCCGGCGCCACGGCCTGGCTGCCGGAGGACTACGACGACTCGCGGTACGGATGGAAGCGGGGCCCGGAGTGGCGGCTGGGACAGTGCGTGTGGGCGCAGCACGGCGTCTGGGACCCGGAGACCGACACGCTCCTGCGGAAGGACTACTTTGGCAAGCACCCGACCACGGGGGAGACGGTCGACTACGCATACTTTGTGAACAGGTATTTCATGGAATTCGTGCGCCCGTACCGCGACGGCATCCGCCAGTACCACAAGGAGGCCATCCTGTTCCTGCAGGGGCCGGCCATGGACCTGCCGCCCATGATCCGCGGCACGCCCGACGGCGACGACCCGAACCTGGTGTACGCGCCGCACTGGTACGACGGCATCACGCTAATGACGAAGCGGTGGAACCGCACCTGGAACGTGGACGTGCTCGGCGTCCTGCGCGGCCGGTACTGGCACCCGGCCTTTGCCGTCAAGGTGGGCGAGGCGGCCATCCGGAACTGCTTCCGCGACCAGCACGCGGCCATGCGCCAGGAGGGCATCGACTACCTGGGCGACGGCCACCCGTGCGTCATGACCGAGTTCGGCGTGCCCTACGACATGGATGACAAGTATGCCTATAAGACGGGCGACTACGCCAGCCAGTCGGCCGCCATGGACGCGAACCACTTTGGCGTCGAGGCCTCGGGGCTGGAGGGGTACAGCTTGTGGTGTTACACGGGAAAGGTGGGCTGGTTCTCTCGTTCTTTTTGCCAAGCGCGTGCGCGCGCCTACACACACACGGCTTTTTTTTTCTGGGGGTTCCCCCCAGACCCCCGGCCTCGCTTCGCTCGAAGATGTTGCGCGCGAACATACACACACATGACCTTGGCTGACCATGAGACAGAATGACCACCATTGGGGCGACCAATGGAACGGCGAAGACCTGTCAATCTTCTCCGTCGACGACAATCCGCTGCCCGTCTCAGCCCTGCCGAAAACGAGCGATCTGAGCAGCAAAATAAAGCGGGACTCGGTCCTAGAGGTCACCGCCGACGACGACAGCGCCAGCGCGGTGACGCCGACTAACCTCCAGCGCGTGCTCACGTCGCCGTCCATTTCGCCGACGCGCGCGGCAGCGGCGGCCACCAGCCCGGCAAGCGCCCGCTCGTCCCCGTCGTCGTCGCCCGAGCTCACGTCGACGCCGGGCTACCGCGCGGCCGAGGCGTACGTGCGCCCGCACCCGATCGCGGTGGCCGGGCGGGTGGAGCACTACGGCTTCGACCTCCGGCGGTGCGAGTTCAGCATGCGGCTCGCGGCGCCGCGCGCCGTTGCGGCCGACGATGCGCCCACGGTCGTTTTCCTACCCGAGTACCACTTCCCGCGCGGCGGCGGCGGCGACGGGGCGGGCGCGGTTGTGTCGGTCGAGGTCAGCTCGGGCAGGTGGGAGATCGACGAAGAAGGGCCGGACGAGGGCGGGGCTGCGGCTGGGCCCGGGGCCGGGGGAGAGGGGGCGGAAGAGGAGGCTGGCGACGCGCACGGGAAGGTCGGGGAGCTGGGCGTGATGCTGGCGCCTGTGCAGAGGTTGCGGTGGTGGCATGGGGAAGGGGAGCAGACGATCCGCGTGATGGGCGTGACAAGGAAGCACAACATCGGCGACAGGGCGGAAGACGAGGTTGGATACTACGACCAGTGTAATAATAGTGCGTGGGGGACAAACTGCATGGTGATGTGAACACTTTTGGGGAAGCCACAGGGGAGCGGTTGACGGGAATGGAGCTTGGATAGGGCGCGCAAGTATATATATCAACGGCGCTGACATCATGTCCTTGTTAACTTGACGGCGGCATCCATTCGACCTCAAGACCAGACGAATCTCGCGAGTTAGGGGCGGCGGTGCGGTTGGGTCTGGGAGTCATTCTGACCCATTATTCTCGGCGTGTTTCTATATTATTATTTGAGCCGAGTTGACCCAGTAATACTCCCCACGCCTGAATTCTTGGATATACTTTATATTCGCCTTGCACGTGAAAGTGATGAGCGTCTGGTCGCCACTGTCAATCGCCGGGGGCACGTATCTGGGATTTACATGGCACGTGGGATGCGTGCACATCGACATGGATTGGCCCAAGCCCGGCCAGCGGCTCTCGCTGTTTTAGAGTCTGGAGAGCATCTGAAACACTTTAGGCGCCCGCTTGGGGTAACATGGTACTGTAGTACAGGCTCGACTTTGTGGATCCTGTCGGCGTAAAGCGAAGCGAACCGAAGTCCCTGTACTATTAGAAGGAAGACAGGTAGAGTAATATCTTCGAGCGAAGCGAGGTCGGGGGTCTGGGGGGTACGCCCAGGAAAGAAAGAAAGAAAGAAAGAAAGAAAGAAAGAAAGAAAGAAAGAAAGAAAGAAAGAAAAAAAAAAAAAGAAAAAAGAAAGGAGAAAGAAAGAAAGGAAGAAAGAAAGAAAAAAAAAAGAAAAAAGAAAGGTAGAGTGACCTTTCTCTGGGGGTACCCCCCAGACCCCCGACCTCGCTACGCTCGAAGCGGATGTGTGTCGACAGCCGACAGCGTCGTCTCAGGCCAGCGTCAGGGTCGGCTCGTGTCTGCGCCGTGCAGGCACGAGATGCGAGACGCAGGGAGGGGGCGGGCTCGGTGGCGAGTTGATTGTTCTGGCATGTTTTGGTAAGACGGTGAAGGAACAGAGGAAGAGAGGAAGAGAGGAAGGGAGGAAGGGAGGAAGGGAGGAGGAGTGAAAGAGAGAAAGAGAGAAGTTGAGGACGGGAGGCATCATGATGCGGAAGTTGCCGGCAGGCATGCAGGAGGTATAACCCATTGGTTATAATTCCCGGCCGACTCTTGGATCGATTGAACGATTGAACGATTGAACGATTGGCGACAGCCCAAACACGTTGCTGGCAAGCGGTTCGGTGGGGCACGTGGACTCATAGCTGTCGGGTGCGAGCCCCGCCCTGAGCGCTAAGATATGTACCTCGTACCGTGGTCGAATTGAAGCTGACAATGATGAGAATAAAGAAAAAAAGAGAAAAAAAAAAAAAAATACATAAGAAAAAGACAAGGAAAGGGTTGATAGGTGGGAAAACGGAGAGAAACTCTATAAAAAAAAAAAAAAAAAATGACGCGAGGCATTTTGATACTTCTGTTCTTTGTCCTCGAGTCGGTACCTTTTGCCTTGCCATTGCCTGACTATGATTGACTGTGATTGATGAGAGAGTCGGGCCAGTTTCGGCTGCAAACGATGTGTACATGCCCATGATGGTGCATCCGGCACAGGCGGCGCCCACGCTCAGAATCTCACGTTCAATTTGTTGTCCCGCCATGGCTGACTCGACGCGGCCGATGATGAGGGATCAGCGTCTGCCCCCTCCCTGAATGTTGCATGTTTCGTCGAAACGTCCATCCGCTTCTAGACCGACTGACCGGTATTTGAGGCTAATTAAATCGCGTCTTCATCGGCTGCCAGCGCCGTCAACCGGCTTGCCGTTGCCCTGACTATCTATAGGAGAGAGAGGAAGAAAAGAAAACACACAAGGTGGAGTGGACAACAAATCCCAGCTGCCCATCGTCGTCTTCCTCGTTCGTTGCTATCGGCCTCGTCCCCGTCCCCGTCCCCGTACCTGTCCCCGTCCCCGTCCCCGTCCTCGTCCCCATCCGGCGAGGCTGCTTCTTTGCTTGGTAGCCTTCTTCTTCCTCTTGCTCGCTCGTCGTAGCATTCGCATCCATCCATGCTATGCGATTCAGCGGCAGCATCATGACAAAGCCACGCCGGTACTGGGCGTCGCATCGAAGTCTTCGCCTCTCATACAATTTGAGGGCCTCGGAACGCCAGCAGCAGCAACAGCAGCAGCAGCAGCAGCAGCAGCAGCACCAACACCAGCAGCTCCAGCATCACACAGGCGCGGACCCATTGGCTTTGCGCGCGCACACAGAGCCTTGCCGAGCAAGCTTTGCTTGACAGCTCGACTGCGTCGCTACGAACCGGCACGGCCCAGACACCTTGGCCGTCGTTAGTTGCTGTTGCACCGCCTTCCAAGCCTGCTGCCCATCCCGGTCCTGTCCCATACGTCGCTCCAAACAACACACCACCAGTCCTGGAATCGTCCCACGGCACACCCGGACTCTGGTCTAATTTCGCGCTGTGTTCGCTTTGGCGCGGGTGTTGTGGCACCCCAACACCCACCCACGTACAACAACCCGGCACTCGTAGACGGGAATAACTGTCCCCCCTCCTCCCTCGCCCCCCCCCACACTCGCGCACTTGCGCGCTCCGGCCGTCGCCATGTATCCAAGCGGCCAGCGAGATGCCACCCGGCCCTTCCAGGTGCTTCCGCCGCCGCCGCCCATGTCTCCTCCCCCAAGCCTTGGCGCCATCCCCACCAACAACATCATGGGCGCCATCCCGCCCCCGCCCCCTCTCCCCCGCTACCAGATCGCGTCGGGTGTCGGCGTCGCACCAAACCTGATCCCCCCTCCGCCCCCGCCGCCGCCGAACAACACCTCCACCTTCCCGGGCAGCGCCATCCCCCCTCCGAGCGCCCTCGGCTCTGCTCCCTGGCAGTGGGGCCGCACGTACGACGGCCGCACAACCTTCAACATCCCGCCCCCGCCGCCTCAGGCCGCCGCCCCCGGGGGCCCCGCCACCGGCCCCGGTGCCACTAATGCCGCCGGTTCCGGCGCGTCCAATGGCCCGGGCATGCTGCAGACGTACAACCCGAAGCTACATGCGCAGGCCGTCGCCGCCGCCGCCGCCGCAACATCCTCCGCTTCGGGCGGAACAATATCGATCCCCCCGCCGCCGCCGCCGCCGCCACAGTCTCAACAGCCGGCCTTGCAGATGAGCGCGACTTACATACCTCAGGGAGACACCTACGGAGAGGGAGTCGGTATTCCAGGCCTGAGACTCGCCGATGACTTGACCGGCGGTCTCTGGAGCAGCGGCAATGGATCCATGATGGACCTCGGGATGGGCCCCATGGGCATGGACGACGGGGGGCCTTCCGGGTACGGGCCCACCGCGAGCGGCGGCGGCAGCGCCGGCCGCGATAGAACACACTCCATCACGACACCGTCAACCGGAGGAACCATGTCTTCGTCCTTCTCCTCCACCATCAACACCCTGACCACGACCAACACCGCCACCAGCATTTCCGCATCCTCGACCAACCCCAGCGTGCTTGGAGCCGATGGGGGGCCCGCGGATCCCAACGCACTACACTCGCGCGGCTTTGGCAACTTCAGCAACATGAACGGAATGAACAGCATGAACAGCATCAACAGCATGACCAGCATCAACAGCATCAACAGCATCAACAGCATCAACAGCGGCAACAGCGGCAACAGCAGGGACGCCAGGGACGCCAGGGACGCGCCCACCATCAACATCCCGCCTGAACTGCCGCCGCAGTGGCCCATGGAGCGCGTCATCGAGTGGGCCAAGGCCAACAACTTCTCGACCCAGTGGCAGGAGACGCTGCGGGGGCTCGACCTCTGCGGGCTTCGCTTCCTCGAGCTTGGCACTCCTCACACGGGCAGGGGCAACTTCGGTCTGATGCACCAGCGCGTCTACCCGCGCCTGTGCCTGCAGTACAACTCGGCCAAGCTTCTGTGGGACGTGAAGAAGGAGCGGGAAGAGGGCAAGCGGCTGCGGAGGATGATCCGGAGCATCATCACAGGGAAGCCAATTGACCCGGCCAAGTCATCTGGTTCAGGGGCCGGTCACGGCCGGAAAGAGTCCATATCAACGAGCAAGCCTTCCAGTGCGGGGCCCGACTCGATCGATTCTCCAAATGTGAGTATGCCTAATGGGGTGTTTCTTCTGTTGCAATGAATAATGGTTGAGCCTAGCTTTTTACCTCCTGGGTGCCTGGCATGATATGAAAAAAAAAAAAAAAAAAAACCGTGGAGCGACGATGAGTTGACCAAGCGCATATCAAAATTATAACAGACTCCTATCAAGCCGCCCGGCCAAGGTTTCGGTGGCCGCCGCTTCTCGCAGTCGCGCTCCATCACAATTCCCAGCGGCTCCTTCACAGCGGACGGAAACTACAGAGCCGCATTCAAGGCCCTTGAGAACGACACAAATCGACAGAGTCCCACCGGCAGCGAGCCCGGCGAGTTCAGCGCATTCCGCGGCCCGTCATCTTTAGGGAGAGATGGCCCGGGAAGCCCCCTCCGTCCCCCATCATTGGCGCCATCATCAGCTACCAATGGCAACTTCCTTCCAGCAGCAGCAGCAGCATCGCCGCGTAGCGCCGATTTCGGCCACAGGTCCCGGAATAGCACCGACTCCCTATCCTCCAATATGGCTAGGTACGGTTCTGGCGTGCCGCCTGACGCCGCAAACATGCTCAAGGGAGGCATGACCATCGGCGAGATGGTTCGCGGGGGCAGCAATCACGGGACGGACGGCAGCAACAGCAGTACCGGGCGAAGATTAGCCCAAGAAGGGGGCAGGCCGTCACCGTTGGACCCGACCCATGGCGGGACTGACAGGAGCGCAGGACCGGACCCGCCGGGAAGCGCCAAGGGCTCTGGCTCGTTCCTGGGCGGCCTCTTCTCTCGGAAGAAGAAGAACAGAGAAGGCTCGGACCCGTCGGTTGACGACCAAGACTCGCCAACCAGCCCAGCGCTTAGTTACAAACTCGGCATATTAGGGATGGGCCGAGCGGGCAATGCAAGCGAGGGCTCCCTTGATCAGCACCACCAGCCCTATCAGAGCTACCACTACCAGCAACAGCAACAGCAACGCCCTGGTTCCGGCGTCTCAGCGTCATCATCAGCCCAAGTCCCGGGGCACGAATATAACTCTGCCGCTTCGCACCGGGCTCGACGCACGAATCGCAACTTCGTCCTCGCGACGGCTGACTACTGGAACTACCGCATGATAGACGTGAGCGACGTCGAGTCGGCCGCCGACCTTCGCCGCCACGTGTGCGAGCAGCTGGGCCTCCGGCCGGACGCGTCGGGTTCGCACAGCCACACGCAAATCTTCCGAACGGAGCTCGGTTCGTTCGAGCACGACGACGCGCTCGACGACGCGAAGCTGCTGGTTGCGCGGCGGCAGTTTGCAGATGACGCCGGGACGCTGAAGCTTTTTGTCCGCGCGACCAACATCCCGCAGCTGAGCGTCAACACGGCCGTGGAGGGGGCCGGCGTAAACATGGGGACGGCCACCACGACCGGCTCCAGCAGCAACTATGGGCTGTCGCCCTTCTACATGCCCGGCGGCCCGACGCTCGACGAGGACACATACCTGCGGCTCAATGGGCAGCAGCGACAGCGCTCGAGCTCATCACCGCCGACGTCGAGGCAAAACACCTTCGACCAGCTGCAGCCGCCGGCAGTGGCGGCAGAGGCAAGAGCCGCCGCCGCACATGGTGGGAGACAGGAACCGCCAGCAAAGGACGAAAAAGTCATAGAAGCTGAGGCGAATAAGTATCGTGCCGAACAGTTGCGCAAAGGGGAGGCCTACCTAGCGAAGCGCAAGCATATAGTGGCCGGGCCCGCTGCAAACAGCAACAGCACTAGCAACAGCATCATGACCAACGGGTCGATCGTGGGCCGCAATGTCGACTTTGACCAGCCGCGCGGTTCGCCGTACGAGGAGAAGCGCAACATGGACAACCTCTTCCCGCAGCGGTCGGCGCCTGCACCGCCCGGCAACCCGTCGGCGACGCTGATCAAGGCCAACTCGCTCAAGAGGGGCAGCACCATGGGGCCACGCCTGTCGCAGGGTAGTTATGACGGGACGGCGGGCGATGGTGCTTTTCAGCAACAGACCAAGCGGGCCTCGACGGACCTGCGGACCATGGACCAGCGGACCATGGACCAGCGGAGGAGGTCGGGCAGCGAGAAGGGGGGACTGGTGCCGGAGGCGGGCATACGGGGCCTCATGGTGATGATGGGCGGACACTTTGGCGGCATCGGACACCCGTCTGCCGGGGGCGGGGAGCCGAATCGGGCAGCGAACGCGGCGGCGCAGGCAAGGTCCCATACTTTTGACGGTAAGAGCCCTTCGAGCGGAGCGAGGTCGGGGGTCTGGGGGGGAACCCCCAGGAAAAAGGCCGGCTTTTTTCCCTGTATCGTGTTGACGTGCACTAACTTTTTTGATGATTTTTAGCTCGCCGAACACCACCCGCACCCAAGAGTCCCACCAAACGGCCGCAGCAAGCCGACACATACCGGCCTGAGCCTACACCGGCTCACAAGCGCAAATCGCACGGGCCGGATGTCGACTTTGTCGAGAATGAAGTCAGGTTCGAACGGGGTCCTCGCATTGGTGAGAACGATAATGAGTCGGACGACGAGAACTCGGATGACGATTCCGATGACGGCTTGTTCGCAGTGCCTATTGCCAACCGCGGGAAGCCCGGAGGCGACGGCAAGGCCAAGGCAACGACGGGCGATGGTGTCTCCAAGTGCAATGGTGATACCGCCGGCAGCACAGATAGTGGCGGATGTGCCGGTCGAGACCGGGACGATGGAGAATGCCAAGACGCGGCCCACCAGGGCAGCGGCGGACAGTCTAAACCCGGCCTGGTGGTCGACACGGGGCGCACCAAGAAAGCCCGCCGCTCGGTAGCGTTCCGGTCTCCGCAGTCGAGCGAAGGAGGCTCTAAAACACCTGACGATAGCGGAGGAGGCGAGGTCAATGGCGAAGGACGATCGTCGCAGCCGTCATCGTCACAACGCCGGACGTCGGGCACGCCAGGATCAGCGTCGGAAGGATGGGAGTCGGAGAGAGAGCGGGAGCGTGAACGGAATGCTGCCAAGATTAACCGGCGGAAATCCTTCATCGAGAAGGACATCTGGGCCAACCGGCCACCGACGGACGCGCTGATCGACAACCTCGAGGACTTCTTCCCCAACCTCGATGTCGACCAGCCGGTGCTGGAGGAGGGCAACGAGCAGGACCTAGTGCCGTCGCCCATCGCGGAGGAGGAGGGCCCGGACAGCGCGGCTGACGGGGGCAGTGGCATACCGCCACTGCCGCCGCCGCCGCCACCGCCACCCAACTTGATATCAAACCGCATATCAACCATCTACAACGAGAGCGACACGCTGGGCTCGGACGAGTCGACGTTGAAAGCGCTCGAGTCGCGGCCGCTGTCGACCGTCTCCCTGGCACACCGCAGCGTGCGCCGGTCGGGCGGGCTCGGGCGCATGAAGTCGATCCGCGAGGTGGCGCGCGGCGCCCACGAGGCTCACAAGCGCTACACGCAGACGGCCGCGCAGATGCAGATGCCGCAGCTGCCCAGCACTCCAGCCGGCATCGTCCGGCCGGGCGAGGGCAGCAGGTTAGGTAGCGCCACCGCGGCGGGAACAACGGCACCACCACCCCCACCACTAGCAGGAGGAGGAGGAGGAGGAGGAGGAGGGGCGAGCGGAGGCGGCGGAGGCGGCGGTGGCAACGGCGGGGGCTTTGGGGCGTCAAAGAGCGCGACGACGCTGATGCGGCGCAAGAGCACCAAGATGTTCAACGCCAACATCGTGCAGATCCGGCCGGAGCGGGGGTCGCTTAACATGGCGGCCATGGGCCTAACCACAATCCCGCAGGACAGCATGCCGATGGTGACGACGCCCAACGGCGGGGCCAACAGCGTGCCAAAGCGGCAGACGACGTTCCGGTGGTTCAAGGGCCAGCTGATCGGCAAGGGCACGTTCGGGCGCGTGTACTTGGGCATGAACGCGACCACGGGCGAGTTCCTGGCGGTGAAAGAGGTGGAGGTCAACCCGAAGGCGGCGGGCGGCGACAAGAAGAAGATGGCGGAGCTGGTGGCGGCACTGGACCAGGAGATCGACACGATGCAGCACCTGGACCACATCAACATCGTGCAGTACCTGGGCTGCGAGCGCAAGGAGACGAGCATCAGCATCTTCCTCGAGTACATCCCGGGCGGGTCGATCGGGTCGTGCCTGCGCAAGCACGGCAAGTTCGAAGGGTCGGTGGTGGCGTCGCTGACGCGGCAGGCGCTGTCGGGGCTGGCGTACCTGCACCGCGAGGGCATCCTGCACCGCGACCTGAAGGCGGACAACATCCTGCTGGACCTGGACGGCACGTGCAAGATCAGCGACTTTGGCATCAGCAAGAAGACGGACGACATCTACGGCAACGATAAGTCCAACTCGATGCAGGGGTCCGTCTTCTGGATGGCGCCCGAGGTGATCCGCAGCCAGGGCGAGGGCTACAGCGCGAAAGTGGACATTTGGTCCCTGGGCTGCGTCGTGCTCGAGATGTTCGCCGGCCGCCGGCCGTGGAGCCGTGAGGAGGCCGTCGGCGCCATCTACAAGCTGGCCAACGGCGAGGTGCCGCCCATGCCCGAGGACGAGGACATCAGCCCGGTCGCCATCGCCTTTATGCATGACTGCTTCACCGTGTATGTGTATTTTCTGATTTTTTTTTTTGTCTTTCCTCTTCTTCTCTCTCTCGCCTTTTTCTTTTTCTTTTTTTTTTTCCCGTGGCAACTTTTCTAACGACCCTCTTCTTCTCTCAGCAACCCGTCCGAGCGTCCCACGGCCGACCGGCTGCTCTCGCAGCACCCCTTCTGCGAACTCGATACCTACTACGACTTCGAGAACACCATGCTGTACGCTAAGATTCGCGGCATGCTGAGCTAGGGTCCCTGCCCGATCCTGATCCCATTTGACTCATCATCCTCTTCCTACTCCCCCTCCTCTTCCTTCTACTGCGCCCTTTGCATTCTCGGGAGCCTTCTTTCCTTTTTCTTTCTTGATCTTTCTCCCTTTTTTTTTTTTTTTGAAACTTGTATTGCGTCCACGTACAGTAAGAAGGGGATGGACTAGCGCGACACGAGCAAGGACACATACCACATAGTGACCCGTGTTTTTGGGGGCATTTTTGGGGACATGTTTGATAGCGGGAGAACAGGTGCGACACATGGCAAGCGGTGATTTGGGGATACCAATGACCTTTCTCGAGTTACTATTATTACTGTTATCATCATCATCATCATCATCATCATCATCATCATCATCATCATCATCATCATCATGGCGTGGGATGAAGTAAAAAAAAAAAGTGTATTGGTCAGGCGTTTCTCGTTGGATGAAGGGGAGAAGGGTGACATGTCGAGTCCGGTGATGTGGATATGGGGAATTGTGTGTTTTGTTTGCTCTTCTTGGATAGAGTGAGAAGGTAGCTGTTTTTCTGCCCTCTTTTACATGAGCATCCTCCCCTCAACCCCCTGAACGAGTCCATGGCTCGATGATTTGTTTACATACCCGTCCTCAGGCTTAAGAGGGCTTAGCTAGACCAACCCCCATTCGGTGGAAAAGCCTCAGCCGACGGCCGCTGGAGCGTTGAGAGCACGATTGGTTCGAAACGGCTGTGCCGTGTCGTTCGCTGGGCCCCCCCCGCCCACCGCCGCCCCCCCAGCACCCCCCCCCACGGAAGAAACAACAAAAGAAAGCCCCGAAATTAAACTTCCGATGGTCGGCGTCCGCGTCAAGCTTTACTCCAAGGGGTCCGGTAAATGGGAAAAATCCGGCGGCGAAGCGGCAAAATTCGGTTTAACGACCACCGAAATCTTGGAAGTCATACGACGTTTGAGCGAAGCCGGAAGAACCGATATGCTTCGTCTTCTTCATTTTCATATCGGCGCAATAGGGGGAAATTACACGGGAAATATGCCGTTGACGTTTGCCGGGTTCTTTGCTACAAATGTACCGCTGTAACAAAAAACCTAGGAGATAGAACTATGGGCGTGTACGGAACAGGTGTCTGTGCTGAGTGTGGTCGCGAAATGCCTTTGGCACCACGTGGAATGTGCCGAACGTGCTACGCGCGTTGGCGCGCGACATCTGCGCCTAAGTATGAAAGAGCACATCGGGAGGCGACATGTCGCGTAGAAGGGTGTAGCGCCCCTGCTCACGGCCAAGGGCTATGTAATAAGCATCTTCAGCGTTTTCGCCGTACGGGAACTACAGACCCGGGTCGTAAGTATGGTGCTAAGGAAACGGAATTGCGCACACGACATCCGTTGTATGTGGTGTGGCGCGAGTTTAACCGCACTGACAGCCCTCGAGAAGTCTCCCCCGAGTGGAAAAACAGTTTCGAGTTGTTCATAGCTGATGTTGGAGAGAGGCCAACACGCCGGCACAGACTGCATCCGATTGACAAGTCGCGGTGATCATTTATTAAGGTTACGGGAATCGCACTTGGATCAATAAATACAGCTGTGTAT